>JAASGD010001163.1:0-12722 GCA_023334115.1 Globisporangium megalacanthum | reverse complement strand
GTAGCATGTAGATACAGTATACCGTCAAAATTCAACGACTTTTCAAGATCGCTGTGTCCCGAAGTCACTGCTTTTATCCGGGACAGTCCCACCAAGCGGCTCATTCCCTCATTTCACTGCCGATGGACGACCTCGAGGTCGCGTGTCGCCTCGAGTTCCACGGCGCCGCGTTCATCGCGACCGTGAATGTGGTGCAGCAGCAGCTGCACGTGCAAGTGGAAGCGGACGACGCGTCTCTCGCACCGACGCATGAGTGGACGTGCTGGGCCGGCAGCTTCCCGAGCGCTTGTAGGTGGAACTCTCTGAATCGTGCACAGACAAGTAGTGCTGCGTGTCGTCTAGCGTGATTGTGAAGAATGCAGCTGACGAATGGCGTGTGTACCGCTGGGTGCAGATGTTGAGGAGCTGACGCGCAAGACTGGGAACTTCAAGCGCTTCCCAGTGTCGATATGTTCCTGTCAGCGGTGGAGCGCCGCAGCGACGCCGTGTTCGTCGATCTGCTCACGACCAGCTCGAGCTCATGGAGGCGCAATGCGAGGTGACGCATTGGAGAGCCGCCAGCTGATACGGCAGCCCACGAAAGCGAGAGCAAAGGCCGTGATGAACTAGGCTCCTGCTGCTAGACCTGTGCCGAACCAAACAACAGCACGCTCCACTGTGGAGCGTGCCAGTCGCCCACCTCCACCGCACTCTTCAGCCGCCACCACCACAGCAACGGAAACGACGCGACCGCACTCGCATCACGTCAGCGAACCGCCTTGTCGACCCGCTTCAAGCGCTCATCACCACTAACATTGGCTGCGACAACGAATATGATCATGATCATGGTCACACCGAAGGTCACAAAAAATCTGTGACCTTTCTATATGTGAAATGGATCTTACATCTTGGTCAAGAGACACATGAAACTGCAGCCCGATCTTCGTCGAAGACGAAAGAGCATGACAAATTGTCACATTTGGCATGGCCAAATCGTCTACTTTTTCGGAAAGTATCTTTACAAACCAAGCGGCTTTCTCACAAATTCAATAGTATGCACTTTTGCAAATGGGAATTTGATTTTGTAAGATTTCAGATAATTTTAACTAAAAGTGTGAGAGCTAAAATTCAGTGGAGTTCAACATTCAGAGCTCTGACTTCAAAATTTCAGTGCGGACAGTACTTGTCCTCACCCAAATCGAAGCCAATCGCAAGCCACTCGTTCTGCACCCAAACGAACCCTCTTTTGTTGCAGGGCTTTCCTGAGCTGAATTGTGCCTCAAAGGCATAATGCGTGTGCTCATGCTCATGCAGTGCTCCTTCAAAGTTACAACGCTGATACCATTATTGTAAGACGTACCAATAATGTGTTACGCGTGAGTGCCCCGCAGTCACGAGTCGCTAGTGCAGTCACTCGCAGTCGCGAGTGACTTTCATGCTGGTTTTGCAAACGCCAAAGCAAGCGCACAAATCTAGAAAAAGCTGCGTTTTTTTGGAGGAATGCTGGCTGGTACTGTGGTCTGGCTGGTTTTGAGAATGTTTTGGATGTTCCCTCATCGCAAGTATACGACAAATTAAGGCCGCTTTTCTCCATTAGCGGCCTTAATTCGGCGTATACTTGCCTAGTATACGTGCTTATTTCCGCTATAATGAAAGCAAAATCACTCTGACTGCGTTATCCCTGTTTTTATCGCCGCTTGTTATACGCACCCATGTCTTTGAACCCAATGTTTTCCGTATAGTACTCGAAGTGTCCTTTCATCAACGTATCCTATCTTTCCCATTTCTTCACTATTGGTCCACTATCAAATCAGTTGAAGTCCAGCTGCGTTTGGTCTTGGTCAGTGGCATTTCCCCTCCCATTGAACCCAATGTTGACAACAGCAACCAACTCCCTTCCACTCCGTCCTCATTCCGCATTTTACTCGCTGGTGCGCAAGTGCCTCGAGTCCCTCCTTCATCCCAGCTCCAATCCCAGCTCCACTCCAAGTCCCTTCCCACGCCCACGCGTCAAGCCAAACCATCCAAGATGCGCTCCGTATCTGCGCTCCTTCGTGTGACGCTTGCGCTCGCCGCGTGCGTTCTCACGAGCGTCCAGGGCGACTCGTTCCGAGCCAACCCGGTGTCAGTGACCGCGAGCATTCGCAAACTCAACAGGTTCAACCCGGCCCGCGGTGGCCCCGTGGCACGGGAGACCGCCGCGTACGTCGTCCCGGAAGTCGTCGTGCCCTTGCCGCTCGACGTGCTCGCGACTGCTGCGCCTGGGAACGGCAGTGCGAATGCTGCGCGCCGGTCCCTCGAGACCTCGAGCACCGACATCGACCGCCTCAACGAGCACTTTGGTACGCAGATGGAGACGAACGTGGACACGCTCAAGCAGTGGAAGACGGCCGAGTTCAGCCCGATCCCATGGCCGAGCAGCTACTGGCCAACGTACGGCGACGGCATCAACTACCGCTGGGCCGGCTGGGACGTGCCGAGTCCGTCCGAGAAGTACGCGACTGCGTTCGGACTGAATGTGAAGCAGTTCACGGACGCGATCTCGAGCAACAACGGCATCCTGACGCAGACTGGGAACCGCAAGTGCACGAAAAGTGCCGACTGCGCGGGTTTGAACGACGGCAGCGCGTGTGCGATCCGCCGTGGCGAGAACAGCGGCTACTGCATCCCGACGTGGTACGGCATTTGCCACGCATGGGCCCCAGCTGCGATCCTTGAGCCAGAGCCGCGGTGCGCTGTGACGAAGGGCTCGACGACGTTCCAGCCGTTCGACATCAAAGCGCTGCTCACGCAGGTCTACGACGGTGCAGACATCGGCATCGTGTTCACTGGTGCACGCTTCAACGGCCCGGACTCGCCAGCGAACACGGACAGCTACGGCCGCTACAATGACGCATCGCGTCGGGACCTCGGTCCAGGTTTCTTCCACGTTGCGATCCACAACACAATGGGCAAGTTCAAGACGGGCTTCATTGTCGACGTGACTGCTAGCGCGGAGGTTTGGAACCAGCCAGTGCGCGGGTACGAGGTCGTCGAGTCGACGGACCTCACGCGCGCGCAAGCAGCGTTGCTCTTCTTCGGCGTGAATCAGTACCCGTTCAACAACGACGCCAAGTCGCTCGTGTACGTGAAGCTGCGCTTCAGCTACATGAACGAAGGTGGCGAGGACGGGCCAGTCATCGAGAACGGCCACGCTGACGAGTACACGGCCACGCGGGAGTACACGTACCTGCTGGAGCTGAACGCACAGCGCCAGATCATCGGTGGCGAGTGGGTCGGCGACTCGAAGTCGGACCACCCTGACTTCCTCTGGATCCCAGTCGGCCGCCCGGACCTGTCCACAGTCACGGGTGTGGGGCTGAGCTACAAGAATGTGCGCGACTTGCTCGACGCGTCGATCAAGTGCAATGGAAACGGCAATGGTGGAGGCGACACGCCGACGCCGACGCCGACACCGACACCGACACCAACACCAACACCAACGCCGACGCCGTCGCCTGGGTCGGGCTGTGCCCCCACGTACGGCTGGTGCGGTAGCGCAGCGGGAGGAGCCAAGTGCTGCGCGTCGGCGGGCGACTACTGCCAGCCGTGGAACCCGAGCGAGTACCAGTGCCGCCCAGCGCCTCCGCAGTGCGGCGTGCAGCAGGTGGGCGTGGACTTTTACGGCGACGACATCCGCGCGGTCTACAGCATTCTGCCAGAGGAGTGCTGCGCCGAGTGCGCGAGGACCCCAGGCTGCAAGGCGTACACATTTGTCAACTACAACAGCGATGGCCGCGCGGCGTGCTACCTCAAGCGCAGCAGCGGCGACCGACGGGCCGTGACCGGCGCTGTGTCGGCTACAGTGAACAACCCGCTCCCAGGTGACTCGTGCGCGACACCGCTTGGCGGCCAGTGCGGCGACCAGAACGGCCACCAGTGCTGTCCGTCTGGCTCGTACTGCCAACCGTGGGACCACTGGTACTACCAGTGCCTGTCGGTGCCGAGCCAGTGCTCGCAGCAGTTCACAGACGTGGACTTCTACGGCAACGACATTCGCGCAGTGTACGGCATTTCGCCGTCCGACTGCTGCGCCGAGTGCACGCGCACGAGTGGGTGCAAGGTGTACACGTTCGTGAACGAGAACGCAGATGGCCGACCGGCGTGCTACCTCAAGAGCGCTGCGGGCGGCAAAGTCGCGAAGATCGGCGCTGTCTCGGGCATCCGCAACTAAAGCGTCGCTTCTCTGTTCTACATCGAGTGTCTCGATTCGTCCAAACGATCGAGCAAGTGAGCGGGTAGGAACGGAGTGAGGGAACGGCGTCAGATGGGACCGAGGGATCACGTCGATGTCTCCGCATGCATCGTCCACCGAATTTATTCTTTCGAGTTCTTCTTCGAAATCATGAAGCAATCGTTCGGATTTTATTCCGTGACTCAACTGAGCTCCTCGTTCCAACGTAACGTGTTGCGTTGGTGGCAAGTGGAA
Source organism: Globisporangium megalacanthum (assembly GCA_023334115.1). Lineage (NCBI taxonomy): Eukaryota > Oomycota > Peronosporomycetes > Pythiales > Pythiaceae > Globisporangium > Globisporangium megalacanthum. The sequence continues at coordinate 8,275 of JAASGD010001163.1, read as the reverse complement.
GGCCAGTGGAGCGCTCGCTGCCATTATGTGGACAGGCGATCGCCTCCGCACTCGTTGTACTCTCTATCCACTTCCTCTTCCACATGACGTTCGAAATACACTGTACTCAGAGCTATTAGAAGTTCTCTTTAGGTCTAAGGACTTTGGTGTCGCCAGCGCCAAGCACCTTCTTCGGTTGAGAGTTGGGAGCTCAGCGCTCAGTGCTCAGAGAGAGAACTTCGTACGGAACAGCGTTAAATATTGTGTATGGTAGGTAGGGAGGCTCCTGTGGTCAGCTACCACCTTGGAGGGACAGATCAGGGATCAAAACGTGAGCAGCGACCATCGTGGTCGCGCTCTGCTCGATAGGCTTCTGCACTGCTCACTGGCTGGCCCAGCACTCGCGAAACAGAGGACGCTGACAGGCACCAACCCTCCGGACTCTAAGACGTAAGCGACGCGATCGTCGGCATCCTCGTGTTTTTGCCGTTGAACGACGACGGTACCAGCGGCTCTGGCTCGTTCTCGAAGCCGCAAAAGTCGCCCTCACGCGGCGAGATGCGCGAGAACCGCTGGAAGCCCGCGATCACGTCCTCAATAGACGCGGCGTCCGAGTCGGTAGCGCTGCTGTACTCGGCGTCGAGGCCGTGCTGGCTCTGTCCCGCGAGCTGTTGGTCGCCGTCGTGCTGCGGGTTCACGAGGAAGCCGATGCTGAGCTTCGAGCGCAGGTGGAGACCAGCCACTTCGGTCGGCGAGCCAGCCACGTCGCGCAAGCGCTGGTGCCGCAGCGCCTCTGAGACTTCGTCCGAGAGCGGCGTGAGCGGGAGCTTCGAGTGCGACTTGCACCGGCCTTTAACCTGCGAGAACTTTTCGCAGTCTGGGACGGCGCAGCGCCGACCGCCGCCGTGCGAGATGCAGTACCCTTTGCTCTGCGCGAGCTTGGCGCAGCCGTCGTGCTGGCAGCGTCGGCCGCCGCCGTGGGCGATGCACAGTCCGCGACTCTGCGCGAGCTTGTTGCACGTAGCGTCCCGACAGCGCGAGCCGCCGCCGTGTGCCTTGCACAGTCCTCGCGTCTGCGCGTACTTGTCGCAGTCCGGGAGGTGGCAACGCGCGCGGGTCGATGGGCGGCGCACGGAAGGCATCATGGTGGACGGTTTGTTGAATGAGGACGAGGTCGGAAGTCGGAATAGAGACGTTGAAAGCGATTTCAAACGTGCTGCTACTGGTACCAGGAGGCTGTTTGTTGCTGGTGGTTGGTTTGCTGCCGAGTGTTGACTGAGTGCGGCGTCGGAAGCAAATCGTCGAGTGCTCTGGGGCGACGACGAGTGGAGACGCTTTGCGAGTTGAGGGCTGGGAGTGTAGTGCATGACGAAGGCGAACAGGAGGAGGCAGAGAAGGGGGTTCAGGGTGGCGCCGCTTTCGGCTCAGCATTCGCTCCGCAGCTCCCCAGCAGGACGCCTACCCGCACGCGAAATGAGACCAGTCGCGGCCCTGGCTCTGGCCAGAGCTGGGCAGGCATCCGGAGCGTTCCGCTTTCAGTCCAGACGACGACGACGATGGCGGTGGCGTTGCTACAAAAGTTGCGGTGGCGACTTGAATTGCTTCGAATAGGAGAGCGCCAAGTTCCTTCCGACTTCCAAGTTGCTCGTCATGTCATGAGAGCTGGCATGGCCCCTCTGCGGGGAGGAGCGAACGAGGAAGTTACGAGTGCTTGACCTTCAAAATCCTAAAACCTGACTTTTACTTGCTAAAATTGAAGCGAAACAAGCGGAATTAGTCGCGCGACGCGAAAACTCGTCCCGAGACTTCTGACTCCTTCCACTGTGGTTTGTGCGTGGCACCTGGTGCCTCTGGCTTCCCCTGACTCACAACAACTAGCGATTGTGAGTCCGACATGGCAGGATTCTCTGTGAGCGAAGCTTTCGAAGGAAGAAGCGAGAGCGTGGAGCACACATTTCATCCATCGCATGGCAGCTCCACACTTATACTGGCAACCAGTTGAGGTGAGCCACACTGAGCCGAAAACTACGGCCGCGATGTCGTCATTGCGCTCAATGCTGGTTTCTTAGCCGCTCGTTCGCTCGCAACGTAGCTCGCGACAGCGCTGCTTCGGAGCTCAACTGGACGCATCACCTGCCAGACTTGCGTGGCGGTGCTGGTGGCAGGACGATAGAAGAAACCCCGCGTTCCTGACGAGACAGCCACTCTCTTGACGTGTGCACCGCCAATCAAGCCGGTATCCGCCATGCGGTGCATACCGGCGCACTCGTCTTCTCGGGACTTCCCGTGATCGATCGGACCCATTCCACGTTGCTGTCGGAAAACTCGGGCCGTTAGTTAGAGCCGCTGTTGCGATTCGCTTCATCAGGAGGAGCTAGTAAGATCAGGAAACGCAACGCTCGCCAACCTGTTGCGCAACATATTCCTTGCTGCTGAGGCGGCTGAACCAAGATAACTTCAGTTGCTGGCATCGCCCAGCTGGCAGACGAGGGAACCATACGCGCGCGCACGACTGCCCAGGTGTGGGGCCCAGCGGCTGCACTGGCAGCAGATTGTGTCGCTCCATGCCGCGCAGTTGGTTGTTTCGGAGGCAATCACAGATGTGGGGAGGGGATAGGTTTGTGTGTGCCTGTATTAGCGAGTGCTTACGCTCACGCGGACCCCCGGAACAACGTCAGTTCTGCGCACTGAGCTGTTCCGGGATGCAGATTGGTTGGTGGGGGATCGACTGAGCTACGCACCAGTCAGCTCAGCTCGCACATTGCCATTCCGGCGCGAACCTGCTCGCTTTCGCTGCACGGAGTCAGGTTCACTTGGCCGCTAGAATATCCAGCGACTTCACCAACAGGCAAGAGCTGACCAGCAAACCCCACCCATCCAGCTGGCGGCCCAGCTTGCAAGGCTCACCAAATGTGTGTCTGAACGTATCTGAACACGACGTGCTCACGTGCAAATTGACGATTGACGAGCCTGCTCGTGATCTCCTCCTCTCTCTGGTCGGCGTCGTCGTAATGAGTGTCCCTGTCCATCTTCAAGAGTAACGAGGAGTGTGTAGCAGGCGAAGTCAACGCGGCTAGTTAGCGGCTAGAGCGAGTAGCGTGACTGGTCACTCCTCCCCATGCCAACGAAGCTTCTTTCCTCGATCGGTCTGGATTGTGGGCAACCAAGTCTCCTTTCCGGATGCACAGGATGTCGCGAGAGCCTGAGCTGTACTTGTGGCTGCTGTGTAGTACTGAACTAGCACATGGGTATGTATCTGGACTATACATTCGACTGCATGCATGTCTAGTACCGCTCCTGGTGCCGCCTCTGTCTTGACGCCACGAGGGCTCTCTCTCTCTCGACGGGGCCCGAACGAGGTGACGAAGTGAAAAGGACAGATCGACCAACCAAGCTGGAAGTCAGTGGTCGATGCGCGCGCTTCGGATAGCTTGAGGCGTGTGGAAGTGCCACGCTGCGAGCTGCTTCCATTCAAACTCGCACAAGCTGAGAGCATCCAACAGGTTACTACTGTGGTACTGGTGTAGTGCAAAGGGCACAAGTTGCATGCCCCACCCGAGCGGATAATGGCGATACTGGACCGAGTCGAGTGCCTTGGTTCGCTTCGGACTCACTCTCTCTTGAGGCATCTCGCTTACTCCTTAGAATAGCGCTGTGCCGCTGTGCATACCGGAATAGGTAGACGCACTGCCTTGATCAGTCACTCAACTCCCTCACGTCGTACTGATTGTGCCGGTGCTCGCACATGAGGAGCACTGCTGTGGAACTCGGGCAGGTTGAGAGCGGCACGCGAGTGTGAGGAGACTATTTCAAGGCGTGGCAGATTCCAAGTATATCACACGGAGTCGTTCTCTGTGACTTCTTCTCGCAATAGACCTCTATGCTTGATCTCTCGCATGCGCTGCAGCTTGGCCAACGTGTCTCCAGCGTCTCAACCGCATGCGGCTCGACTCGCATTTGGTAAACCGCGTGCACACTCGCCGAGTATCACCTCTCGTCGTCGGTCTATTCTCCTGTAGCCTGTGTCAGGAGAACCATGGAGCTCAACGACAGCGACAAGTTTGCTTCAGCCACGTCAAGTGATACCACCAGCAGTAGCAATAGCGCAAGCAGTAACAGTATCCGAGACCTCGATGAGCTGCTCATGGGCGGGAACGATCTCGACGCGCTCCCGTTCGAGTTCGGCTGTGACTTTAGCGGAGCGTTCGAAGACAAGTACGTCGTGCCGCCTCTGAGCGTCTCGACGGCTTCCAGGCTCGCGGCGATGAATGCCGAGTCCGGCTTTGACATCCTGCCACCTTTGTCGCTTCTGTCCCCGCCGACACACTTCTATCTCAACTCGCCACCGTCGCGCTTCCTCCATGCTGATCAAGACTACGTCACGTCCCTGAACTGTTCCCGAAGCAGCATGCTCTCGTTCGACCGGAGGAGCGACGCCGCTACATCGCGAGCCAGCTCCGCTGCGAGCCACTCGGCGCTTGCTGAGTCACTCTCGAGTGGTGTCGGCAATACGCTGTCGTCGACACCTGACGGCTCAGAGTACGGCGACCAGCCTGCGGTCCGCAGTGGCAAGTCGACGCACATTGGACGGTGGACCAAGAAGGAGCACGAGCTCTTCCTTGAGGGACTCAAGCTCTACGGCAAGTCGTGGAAGAAGATCTCGAGCCTCGTGGTCACGCGTACGCTCGTGCAGATCCGCACGCACGCACAGAAGTTCCTCCAGAAACAGGCCAAGTACGCGCAGAAAGCGGCGGCGGCGGCCGCTGCTGCAGCTGCAAGCGGTGACGCTGCGCCGCCCTTGTCAACGTCGAACAAAGCGACGCGTCACCACTCCCAGCGACTCGACCAGATCTTCGGTGACCACCTTGAGACGTGGCGGGGAGCGCCGATCTGCTTCCCAGAGCTGCTTTCTCCGCCCCCCGCCTTCTCGTCGTCCTCCAGCATGGACTCCTTCACACGGACTACTGCGTCCTCCCCGTACATTCTGTCGATGCTCGTGAAGCGAGACGACATGTGCAAGCTCGACCAGCTCCTGCACGATGAGCTATCGCAGTATGCAGACGGATACTACCAGAGCCCAATGGGCACCGACGACGAGATCCTGCAGCCACCCATGTACGCGCCGTGGCTGAGGAGCGACTCCCACGATGGAGAAGGCGTTCCGTCAGTGGCGACGCAGGCCCCGTCGTCCTCGTCGTCGGCCTCGATGGTGCTTTCGTTGCCCTCTAAGCGCCGGCGTATGGACCCGCTCCAGCCACTCGTGAACCCAATGGAAGCCATGTCGTCGAGTGTCGCTGTCGACAACGTACACCAGCCCCACGCCAGTGGGTTCGGGCTCGGAAGACCGCACTCCCAGCCGCACACAGGGACCAGTACCAGCCTCTTCAACAACGACACAATGGACTTTGCGCACCAGGCGCCGCCCCACCAGCTCCACGCGTACGCTCCGCCGCCGTCGCCGTTTGCCGACAGCACCGAGTACAACAGCTCCACTAGCACCAACAGCAGCACTGGTAGCCACAACTACAGCAGTTGGCAGCTCCCATAGCCTCTCGACCTCGCGTCCAAACGTTCCAATAACTCTAACAAGTACTCCAGCCCCACCCTTCCCTTTGTGCTGATTGCTCGACGACGCGTTACGCTGGCGCCTCTGGCTCCGCTGCGGCGTTGCCTGTGCTGAGACGGCCAGCGGCCCCACTGCCGCCGCCTCGCTTGGCTTCTTTCAGGAACTCTTGCAGCGCATACAAGCGGTCGTCAATGTCGCTGAACGAATCGACGGTCGTGTCCGCGAGAAGCGCCACTGACGAGCGCGCAGGCTTCGCTGGGGGATCCTTGTGAGACGCAGTCTGCGCTCGTTGCCTCGCAGCTGTGCCAGTGGAGCGCTGTGTGGACACTGGCGGCGGTGGTGGCGCTTTCTCTCGCCCTTGCTGTCCATTCCGAGGATGTGGGGGCGGCATCGGGGGTCGCGAGTTAGCGCCTGGTCCCTGGCGACCGGACGCTGGCGACGGTGACCGCCCGTGGGCATCAGTTGGCTTCCGCGTCCCATTCGAACGCGGAAGCGGTCGCGGAGACGTCGGATACTGCGACTCTAGTGCGACCACCCGCTTTGGCGACGACAAGCGGTCCGCCACCGCCCGCTGGTGCTCGGCTGACAGGTGTGCCCTCGCTCTCCCTCGACGGGTCGATCGATTCGAGCCATTCGATCCCACTGACGAGTAGCCGCCTGCGGAACTGTCGGATGTGTAGCCACCCGCGTTAGGACGGGCGTCGCGCCGCACTGTGCGGCTGTTGCTGTGTGGGGATGGCGAGTGCCCCGAGCGGAGCTTGCGCTGCTTCTCCTGCTGGTACGCGGTCGGGTCGAAGCGTCGAAACGGACGCTGCGGAGGGCGGCGAACACCCACCTCTCGATCACTGTCAGTCGTGTGGCCATCGTCGTATTCGTCGTCTGAGCCAACGTAGTGGTGTGACGAGCGCTTGAAGCGGGTTGGTAAGACGGTTCGCTGTCGTGATGCGAGTGCGGGTCGCGTCGTTCCGATTGCTGTTGTGGTGGTGGCGGCTGAAGAGTGCAGTGGAGCTGGTCGGCTGGCAGCGGAGCGAGCGGCTGTTCGGTTCGGCACAGGTCTGGCGGTGGGAGTCTGGCTCGTCCCGGCCTTGGCTCTCGCGATCGCGAGCTGCCGCATGAGCTCGCGGTTCTTCAGCTGCGTCGCCTCGCACTGCGCCTTCATGAGCTCGAGCTGCAAGAGCGTCTCGTCCACAACGTTGCTGCTGTCGTTCTGGGCAGCACGCACAGAGAGCAAACACTGTCTGTCAGCCAGTGGGGCAGGTGTGGCGAATACGATGTCTCGCTCTCTCTCTCTCAATCCCACCAGCTTCCGCCTCGACTCGCTTCGCTCCTGTTCGAGCTGCCGCTGGAGAGTCCGGACCGCGTGGTCGTTACTGTGAGCTGGACTGCGGACCACCGCGTCGTTCGCTTGTCGGAGTTGTCTGGCGACCCTCACACCGCCCGTAAGCGGCATACAAGACGCTTCCAAGCGCACCACCCAATCAGCCCTGCAGGTCGGGTTCGCACACGGGAGACGCACCGAATCTCGGCTTTCAGCTCCGCGATCTCGGACGACGCCTCTTGTCGGAACTGCTGGTAGATCGCAATGAGCTCTTTGTTCTCCTTCAGCGTCGCCTGTCGGGTGTGCGTATGAGTGTGTGTGTTTCAACGCCTCAAGAGGAGACGGCGTGGATACGAGCAGCCACTTGCCTTGAGCTCCCGCTGCAAGTCGATCGGAGAATCGGCCGCAAGTGCCTGGACGTTGGCCACGTCTGTGTTCTCACTGGACGCCTCGCTGAGCTGCTGTGTGAGCGTGTTCTTCAGGCACCGATTCTCTTCTCGGAGCGCTTCCAGGTCTTCGTGTCCTCTCGAGCCGCCTCTCGCCGTCGCGAGTTCCTAGTAAGGTCAGTGTCCGTATTCCCATTGAATGAAGAAGCTCAGGCAAAGGGCTATGGGAAGAAGAGGGAGAGGGAGAGCCCAGAACAGCGTATAGTGCCCGTACCTGCCGCAGCCTTCGGACCGTGCGCTGGAGGTGCTCAACTGTGGGCGTCTGGACGAGATTCAGTGGCAGTGGGTAGTGCACACGGTCGAATTCGACCGCGTACGTGAGGATGAGGTAGCGCTTGTTCGTCGCACTCGCAGACGCCGTCGCACTCGGGAAGCTGGCAGCGTCAGTACGTACACACACATACAGTGTACAAGTGTGAGCTCTCTACTAGCCACTACAGCCATAGCAAACACCTTTCTCACCCTTCGAACGGCGTGTCGGCAGCAGATTTGGACTGAGAGAGTCCGGACTTCCCCATTTTACGCTTGCGGTAGAGCTCCTGCAGCAGCAAACACGCTTCCCGTTGGCATGTGACGACAGCCAATCATCTGGTTACTCCTGCACGCACCAGGTCGCTGGTCGTGAGCAGATCGACGAACACGGCGTCACTGCGGCGCTCTACGGCTGACAGGAGCATATCAACGAACACTGGGAAACGCTTGAAGTTCCCAGTCTTGCGCGTCAGCTCCTCAACATCTGCACCCAGCGGTACACACGCCATTCGTCAGCTGCACTCTTCACAATCACGCTGGACGACACGCAGCACTACTCGTCTGTGCACGATTCAGAGAGCTCCACCTACAAGCGCTCGGGAAGCTGCCGGCCCAGCACGTCCACTCATGCGTCGGTGCGAGAGACGCGTCGTCCGCTTCCACTTGCACGTGCAGCTGCTGCTGCACCACATTCACGGTCGCGATGAACGCGGC
>JAASGD010001162.1:0-12753 GCA_023334115.1 Globisporangium megalacanthum | reverse complement strand
CGTCCTGCCACTCATTTGAGCAATGGCTGCGGCCTCTCCACCACCGCGCGGAAGACCAACGATCAAAGGGACGCATGGTGTCGCGAATAAGTACACCCGCGCGTCGGTCACGAATGAGCAGAAGATGAACGCTGTGCAGCTCGTGCGAGAGAACGGCATGGCGGCAGCGAACCGAGAGCTGTATCCGAGCCTCGGGCCGGCTCAAGCCAAGTCCAAGCGCCGCCAGGTGTATCGCTGGCTCGAGTCGGCAGCGGAGATCGAGCTTGCAATAGCGACCGGGAAGGGCAACCATCGCAAGCGCCGCCAGCGTGGCCACTCTGCCGTTCTACCGCCTGCTGCTGAGAAACAACTCGTCTTCTGGATCAACGCCATGCGCGGAGAGGGGCTGCCAGTCTCCTCAATGATGCTGACGCTCCAGGCTCGACAAGTTGCATCTGACTATGGCGTGTCAAGCGAGGTGTTCTCGGTGTCGTGGAGCTGGGGGAAGCGTTTCCTCAGCCAGCACCAGATGTCGCTGCGCCGCAGAACGAGAATGGGGCAGAGGACACGTGCAGATGCGCAACAGGTCGCGATCACGTTTGGTGCAACAGTTCGCGATGCAGTGGCGACGAACAAGTGCGTGGCTGTCTTTAACGCCAACCAGGCGGCGCTTAACTACGAGTACCTCCCCACACACACCATCAACGGGAAGGGCGAGCGCACCGTGTGGGTCAGGAGCAGCGGCGTTGAAGCGAGCAGGATGACACTGATGCTGTTGGCCGACGCGGAAGGCAAGAAGCGGACCCCGTTCGCGGTCTTGAAGCAGAAGCAGTAGACAGTCTCGGCAACGCAAGCCGTCAACATTGAGAGTCAGCACGGCTTTGGTAGAGGAGTGTGGGCGGAGGCGTCGAGGCTGATGAAGGAGACCGGCATTCAGATCTACGGCAACAGCAAAGGGTGGTGGAATTCGTCACTGTCGGTGCTGTTCCTTCGATTCCACTTCGGCTCGAGAGACAACATCAACAGTAACATCTTGCTTCTCTGGGACGATTTCAGCGGCCATTGGACAGAGGAAGTGCGCGCGTACGCCGCCAGCATCAGCGTTGTGCTGCTCAAGATCCCACCCGGTTACACAGCAGTCTGCCAACCTGCCGACATTGCGTGGATGGAACCACTGAAGCTGCAGCTGCGAGGCGAGTGGGTGGCGGATATGGAGAAGCAGCTGCACGAGCACAGACGCACCACTACTACCGGAGCGTTCAAGATGATCGCGCCGAAGCGATCGACGGTGATCGGCTGGCTCAATAGGTGTTGGCGCGCGCTCCCCGTCGAGACTGTGCGGAGTGGGTTCAAGAATCTCCTTGCCAGCAGCCATGAAGATGTGTGCAGTGGTGAGCCGGTCTCTGGATGCGATGTTTTTTTATCTCGTCTCGTCGTTGAGCGCTCTTGACGTGTGTCAGGACATGGGTTCTGATTTAGAATGTGACGAGCATAGTAACATCCAGTAATACAGATGCACATTGTAAATGGGCAACCGCCGCTCGTGCACACTCGCGTAGGGTATTTCGACATCATACAATCCATACGGTCCGTTCGTGGCGGTGAGGAGATCACACTGGGACAAGAGTTTGCACGTAACTGTGTGTCCCTCGCGAGCTATAGCCGTTCGCATCTGTAACTTGAAATTGAGGTGTCAGTGTCAAAAATTATGTCTAGAATTTCAAGAGTTTACCCTTTCACGTCGCATTAGCGCCCCCATATCAAAACAACTTAGTTCTGATCCATAGAATCGACAGTTCGTTCATTCGCGTTTACGACTGACATTGAAGCGCGTCAAATCAGAGCAAACTGGCGATGGAGTAGCTTGGGCGGTGGAGGCAACCTGGTGCTGTCAAAATGACCACATTTTTGACGCCATTTTTCTTTTTGGTAAATAACCGCTCATCACGTATTTTTCATGTAAATCGATTTCGAGAGGGTTATGTTGTGTAAATGAGGGATGGCTTTTTACATATTGGATCAGGGTTTACGACAGGACGGCACGAGCAGCAGCCACATCAGCCACATCAAAAGCCCATCAGTGACTGAGCGCAGGCAGGCACCCACGGTCGGACGCCGAACGAGAGCCTCGTAATGGTCGTGCGCGTGCTACCGACAAGCAGCAGCAGCGCTACGGCGCCGAAGAAGAAGAAATCGACTGCCGGTGCGGTGCTGAAGCTGCGTCACAAGCCCGCAAAGTCGCTGTCCGACGTGCCCGCCCCAGCCGCTGGGAAGAAGAAGCCGAGGCAGCCAAAGAAGTGTCGTCCGGCGCTGCAACAGGACGGTAGTGCGGTCGCTGCTGCAGCTGCGGTTGACTTCGGTGGGTCGTCTGAAGAAGAGAAGAAGGAGAAGAACCGCAACTCTGTCCGGCGCTCGTACTACCGGAAGCTCGTGAGTGTGTGGGCGTGTGTGGAAGGGCAATCACTCCCTCTTCGGTATCGTACCTATTGTAACTACTAACGCCGCGTGGCGTCTTCTCTCTCTCCTTGTTTTTCTCACTATGGCGGCGGCACGGAGCAGGAGACGCTCGGGGAGCTACGCGTGCACGCGGACGACCTGCGGCAGCAGTACAACGAGATGCTGCGGTCCTGGGAGCGGCGCTTCCGCCCAGACGCCGCCGACAAGTCGGAGCTGCTGCTGCGCTACATGGAGCTCTCCCGGCTGCGGGACGAGCTCTGGTCCGAGAACCAGCAGCTCCAGGACACGTTCGAAGAGCGCGAGAAGAGCGCGTTCCGCCTCCAGCGGCTCTTTGATGTCAACTACCAGCTCGTACGTTGCGTGGTGCTTGCGGCCACGTGAGCATGCATGGCTCACACTCCTCCTCTTCTCTCTTAACCTGCCAACAGATGGACCACTCGGCGCACGCGAGCAGCCGGAACCCCGAGACCGTGCGGTTCCCGTCGCCTGTGCTCATCATGGACGAGATGTCGACCGAGGCCTTCCACGGCTTTGCACAAGACGCGCTGAGCCAGGTTGCGCGGTTCTTTGCCAACACGGCGGAGATGACGTCGACGCACCAGATCCTCGGCTGGAAGAGCTCGCACATTGTCGAGGAGGACGCGTTCCGGTTCTACTTTGAAAAGCGCTTCGCTGCCGCTAGTGGCCACTCTGTGAGTGGCGCCGCCCAGCTGGCGTGGGAGATCGTGACGTCCCCGCAACGGCACAGTGAGCTGTACGCGCGGACGCTCCACGTGCGCTTCCATGTCATGCAGATCTTCGACTCGGACAGCTACGTGCTGTACCGCACGATGGAGAAAGAGGGCGAGGACTCGATCACGACGGCGCTGATCGTCATGACGCGCGTGCCACGCGGCCGTAACGGCGGCTGCCTCATCGTGTGCAATGGGCTGAAGAAAGCGGAGCACAAGCTGCACATGGAGTCCATGACCGAGTACACGCTGCACAAGAAGAAGATCTGGCGCGAGTCCATGTACTGGCTCAGCGTCGATGACGACGACGAGTCCGAGGACGACGACACGATCGACCGTCCAGCGGCGACCGACATGGCTGGCGCGTTCAAGTCGGAGCAGCGCACAGGAGGGAGCCGGCTGCGCGTGGCCCACGGCGGCATCATGAAGAACATGGGCGACCGGAGTCCGTCGTTCTGGCTCTTTGAGAACCTGCTCATTGCGCTACGCTGGGAGAGCAAGCTCGGACTCGACAGCAAGGACACAGTGGCAGACGGTGCGGAGGTGCCATGAAGCAGCGCCTTGAGTCGCGGCTAGTGCTGCTGAGCTGCCGGTCGTGGAACAGCAGACAAGGAGGCAGAAACCAACTGTCGTGTCTACACGCCCAGCACTGTAGAATACTTATCCACCCACCCACTTTACCCCACGGTCTCCCAGTGTGTGGGGGCGACGCAACGGACGTTCGGAAGAGCGAAGAGTACCGAGAAGCAAGCACCATTGACGATAGTAACGTAGGTAGTCGCAGTAGCCAAACATAGTAGTCGCCCAGTCAATGTTGTGCATGTCAAAGGCGGCGACTCTTGCCTGTGCTATTGACTGACTGACTGTATGTGTGTTGGAGGAAAGTGTGTGTCGAAGCTGATGGCGACGAGCTCTTGTCCACTCAGAGCTCAAGGCGATTGCCACTGATACAAGCGAAGTTGTGATTACCCATGTAACACGCGATTGATGCATCATCCACCTGACCATAGTGAACTCAAGACAAGAGTCAGAACAGCGTGACAACTCGCCCAGACGAGACTGACAACCATTTCGCTCGTGTGTCAGTGGCGCAGACAATGATGAAGCGCGAGGCGGCAACCAGCAGCGGCGACGCGGCACTCACACCGCTGGAGCTCGACCGGCGCGAGCGCAACCGCAGCAAAGTGCGGCGCAGCTACTACCGGAAGATCGTACGTAGCTGTGCCTGTCTGTCTCGTGTGGTCCATGTATCCGCTATCATGTCCTAGGGTCGCTCCTATTGCCCGCCCTCCTCACATGTGCTGCATGCACTTCCACGCCCACTGCGCGGCTCAGTACAACATCAATGAGCTGCGCGCACAGGTCGACGTCCTCGAAGACGAGTACGAGCGCATTCTGCAAGAGCAGGAGGAGCTCGCGGCGCTGCACGCGGACGTGATGGCGAGCGAGATGCAGGCGCTGGAGCCCACGCCGAGTCGCCAGCGGCGGCTGCAGGAGCTAGCGCAGGCGCGCAAGAGCCTCTACAAGGAGAACGAGGCGCTGCGGAGGCGGCAGATGGAGCACGACAAGGCGCAGGGCAGTCTGCAGCACCTCGTGGACGACCAGCTGCCGCCGAGCGACGCGAGTGGGCTCACGATGGCCGGCAGCGGCGCCATGGCAGTGGGCGAGGTGACTGTGTTGCGCAGCTTCACGATCGACGAGTGCCTCGCAGTCACGCGGGCAGCGTACGCGCGCATCACCGCGTACACGGACGCCCAGCGGCTCAAGGCGCCGCGAGGGACGGTGCTCGGGTGGAGCGACCGGCGCCGGGTCGAGGACAACGTCTTGAGCAGCTGCTTCCAGAAGACGTTCCCCGCCCGTCGGTTCGAGGACGTGGGCGCCGCGACGTGGGCGCTGCTGACGTCGCCGATGGAGCTCTCGTCACTCTACTCGCCGTACGTGAACGCGCGGCACTGCGTCGTGCAGCGCGTGGACGCCAACAACCTCGTCATCTTTCGCACGTTCGAGCAGCTCGGCCTCGAGGCGGTGCAGAAGAGCGTCTACCTCATGACGCGCTTCCAGGTCGAGCATGGCGAGATTCTGGTGCGTCCACTGGTCGTTAGCTACGATGCCGACACTCGAGACGCAAGCAGAGCTACAGTATTAGACTGACGCAGGACGGACTCACGTCTTTCTCATGATGGAGCAGCTCGCGCACCCGCTTGACCCGAACCGTGTGGTGGACAACACGCTCGACCTCTCGCGTATTGGCAAGCGGGAGCTCTGGGACAGTGTCTTTTTCTGGTGCGTGTGGACGTGGTGGCACGTGTGATGACGCAGCCACAGGCCTGACGGACGGGTGGACGGACTGACGGATGTCTCGTCACGGTGGACGCTGCAGGGTGTTGCTGGAGAACCAGGCGGGCAGCGCAGACTGCAGCTTCTCGTTCGGTGGCGACTTCGTGACTGAGGACCCGAGCAGCCTCTTCTGGCTCATTGAGGTGCTGCTCATCGTGCTGCGGCTGGAGACGCGCGTCATCGGCCCGCTCTTCCAGCTGCAGTAGCGTCCGAAGCGCAAGACGACAGTATCAGCATGCCAACCAGGGACGTCACTCCCACTCCACTCTTGTGTGTCTTGTCTGTCGTGGCCGCCAGCCAACCATCCAGCCAGTCTTTGCCATTACATAGTCATCATACACACGCACTCGTGCCCCCTTCCTTCACTCAGCTTCAGTATTACACCGGCTTGAGCCCCATCATGGCGCGCAGCTCCTCGTACACCATGAGCGTGATGATCGTGTGCGGCCCGAGACGCATCCAGTTGGGCAGCCAGCCCTTGAAGAAGCCGCGCACGCCGTCCTGGCGCATCACGTCCACGAACGCCTTGCGCATGAGCTGCTTGGACGCGTGGAAGTCGTCGGGCGACGCCGCCGTCTTGGAGCACTCGTTCATGATCTTCGTCTTGATCACGTCGAGCGGAGACGACGCCGTGGCGGCCATCAGTCCCGCGAACATGCTCGCGATCATGTGCACCGTGAAGCCCTCCTCGAACGACGGTGACTGCAGCAGCACGACCTTCATGTGGTCGTAGCTCGGCAGCTGCGCGGCTGTGAGCGCCATGGCGCGGAACGTCGTCGGCCCCACGCCGCGGTAGAACCCCTTGACGAGCCCGTCGTGGTGGTAGATGTCCTTGCACGCAAAGAGGAAGCGGTTCCCGTACCGCTCGCCCGTCCGGTCGCTCTGCATGCGCACCTTGACGAGGTCCATCGGGCTCGCGAGCGCGCTGCCGACCGCGCCGGACGTGGCGCCAGCGAGCAGCTTGATGTACAGTGGCGTGGTGCCGCCGATCGACGACTCGGAGTTTGGGAAAACCTTGTCCTCGTAGATCTCCTTCACGACGTCGTAGAGTCCGAAGCGCAGCGACGAGTACGACGCCTCGCGGATGAGCGATGCTTGGACGCCCTTGTACCAGCCGTTCACGAAGCCTTCCTCACGGAGAATCGTCAGCAGTCCGTGGCGGAAGCCCAAGTACCGCGTCGGCAGCATGGCGGCTGAGCCCGCGATACTCGAACTGGTAGCGAAGGTCGGCGTCGCCATCGGGGGAACCGCGAGGCTCTGGAGCTGCAAGCGCACCTTGATCGTGTCGATGGGGTGCGTGACGGCGCACGCAATGGTGTTGGCGATACCGCCGAGAAGGATCTTCATGCCGATATTCTGCTGGAGGTCGGCATGCTTGGGGTGTTGAGGCAGGTGCGGCATGGAGACAGCGGCCGTGGTGGTCGACATGATAGCAATGGGTACAGGGTGGTGGCGCCGACGTCGACGGAGAAGAAGAAGAAGGGTGGTGAGTGCGCGAAGAAGCGGGCGAGATCCGCACTGCCGTCGCCTGCTTCGGGCTCGGTTGGTGTAAGCACTCTTTGCGTGGTGAATATACTTGCGTTTCAAAAGGGGGCAACGTCATGGCTGTCAAATGCTATGTTTGGAACGCGTCCCTCGCTATTGTGACGTGTTGAAGTGTTGACGGCTGGTGGTGGGATCGGGCCTGGCAACACGTGCGTGACTTTATATAGGCTGAACATGCTGAAGAGGTCTTTTGAACCTTCAATGGGACGTACGCGAATGCAAAACTGGAGTCATATCACCCGAATGATGCTAATCAAAACTAAGGACAGTGTCGTTACTTGAAATGTTCTTCTCATGCGTACGCCCAACTTCAAGTTGGACAGAGACAAGCTCGAGAAATTCGATGCTTGGTGGTCCGATGGCTGGCCACTCCTCCCTCAACCTTCTCAACCTTGAGCACGAGCAGCAAACCCGCGATCACGCGCTTCCGATGCTCGATGGCGGCGATGGCGGCGATGGCGCGACTGGGCTGAGATTGGGTGAGTGATCCAACTCACCGACTATTCTTAGCGTCAAGCACCTCAAGTTCGCAGGCGAGCGGCGGCCATCTCGATGGGTTCGATGGGCGACAACAAGGCCGTCGAGAACTCGCGGGTGTCTTCTTCTTCAGATGCCGAGTCCGCATCCGAGGAACGGCATGCTGGTGGTTCCGTGGTGGAGGGTCGCGAGGACGAAGAAGACGGCTTTCGTCTGGAGCGAGAGTGGGCAGCGAGCGAGATCCAGCGAGCGTGGCGCCATCACCTCCGTCTCACCACCAGTCAAGCAAGTGTCGTTGCCGAAGACAATGACGTGGCTTTGCGTCAGTCTACAAGGACGACGAGCGTCTGCTGTAGCTGCTTCGGATTGATCGAGTTGCACGCGCACGCACGTTCGCACGAAGCAGCCACGGAAGAAGATGCGGACGAGGACGGCGCGTTTTGCTCCGCTTGTCTGTCTGCTGTGACGAGCGCGAGAGTGGCAAAGACGCACAAGTTCCCCGCGAGTGCGACTCAACCGGGGATGGGGTCGCCGCTGCCCAAGCTGAGCATGCTGGTGCTAGCGGAAGCCAAGTACCAGGGCCAGCTCCAGGCACTGCGTGCGCAGCAAGAGCTGCTCCGTCAGCAGCGAGAGGAGATGCTCAAGCGCAAGAGCGCGCAAGCGAAGCAGGTCGCGGCCGAGAGAGCGCTCGCGCGGGAGCGTCGCCGGCTCTTCTTGCTCGCGACGGAGCGGAGGCAGCGCGAGGAGGAGCTCAAGTACGGTCGCGAGGGCGACACGTCGGGTAGCCCCGAGCAAAACGAGGACGAGACGAGCGGGGCGACGAAGACGCCGTCTCTGGAGCCTTCGAAGCCGAACCGCAAGAAGCGCATGAAGGAGATGCTGCCGACTCCGTTCGTCAGGACGTTGGCGCACTCGGTTCGCGCAGCTGGAGTGGGTTCCGAGTCAAGCAAATCCACTTCCATCGACAGCAGCGCTCCGAGCAGTGTGGGAGGAGCTCCAGTGCTCCCCGGCTTGGACGCGACCCACGAGCGGGAACGGCGGAGGAACATTCGGCGGATGGTCGGCTGCTACGCGCAGGACCTCACGCCCATGGTTAACGGCCTCAAGCCGAAGCTGCTGCCAGTACCGACGTCCGTGCCGAGTGGCAGCAGTCTCAGCTGCGCGTCGGTGGCGAAGAAGCCAGCGCCAAAGCACCAGCAGCAGCAGCCATCGACTCAACGCTGCGGCCGACCTTCACACGCAGCGGTCAAGACGTCCACCCAGAGGACCCACCACGTCCGTCTGCGTCCACTGGACGCTCGGGCGCGCATGCCACCGCAACGGAGCAACCAGTTCGACGAGCGAGAGCCGCTGTCGTGCTCGTCGTCGCCGCTCACAGCCGAGATAAAGCCCATGGCGTGGGTCTACGCGCTCGGGAGAGACGTGCTGGACGAGGACAATGCGGCTCCACCGCCATCGCTACCGACGCGGTTCACGCAGCTCGGCTGTGTGCAGGAGGAGGAGGAGGGTGGAGACGGAGAGCCGGTGGTCCCGCCGCCTCTGAAGTCAACGCTCAGCTTCGACCTGCGGCTGCAGCACAAGCTGCCTCCCAAGACGGAGCCTCTGGCACCCTTGACGCCTGCGCCTGTGACGAGTGCGAGGAGTGGCAGCTCGGCCTTTCACGCGACGATGCAGTATGAGTACTCGACTGAGCGCCTCACGAGCCTCCTGGAGAAGTACAACGTATCTGTGAGCTCGTCCTCCGCCTCGGCGCTGCGGACATAGAGCTACTGAGACCGTGACAACCAAGAGCCAACTGAAACCGCATTGTGGAGCTGGTGTTTCGTTTGCATACATTCGCACAGTGAAGACGGACGGATGGATGGATGGTTGGATGGATGGCGACACACGCACTAGGCAGCCACGAACGACTTACTACCTACTACAGTACTTACTGGAGTACCGAAACGAGCAAAGCAAGCGCTGGCACAGCAGGAACGGACTCAGAGCTTCGCCACAAGCGGCCTCGCCACCGTCCCGTCTTCCGCCTCCTCCGACCGCCTTCAACGCGCTTTCGTTAGCCACCGACGCAGGCGGAACGTAGACGGAGAGGGAGAGGGACGACGCGAACAGGAGCCACGCGCTGCTTGCAGCCGGCCACTTACATGTTGGACTTGTCCTCCCAGTTGAGCGTGCGCTCGACCGCCTTGTTCCACTGCTTCATGTAGTTGTTGCGCGTCTCGCCCGCCATGTTGGGCTCCCACGTCGCGCTGATCTTCCAGTTCTCGCGCAGCTCCTCGACCGTCTTCCAGAAGCCGACCGCGAGGCCCGCTGCGTACGCCGCCCCGAGCGCCGTCGTCTCGGCCACGACCGGCCGCACGACCGGCACGTTCGAGATGTCGGACTGGAACTGCATGAGTAGCTGGTTCACGACCATGCCGCCGTCCACCTTGAGCTTCGTCAGGTGCACGCCGCTGTCCGCCTCCATGGCCGCCACGACCTCCTGCGTCTGGTACGCGGTCGCCTCGAGCGCCGCCCGCGCAATGTGCTCGCGGGTCGCGTACGCCGTGAGCCCCACGAGCACGCCCCGCGCGTCGTCGCGCCAGTGCGGCGCAAAGAGCCCGCCGAACGCCGGCACGAGGTACACGCCGCCGTTGTCCTCCACCTGGCGCGCGAGCTCCTCGATCTCGGGGGCCGACGCAATCATCTTGAGGTTGTCGCGCAGCCACTGGATGAGCGCGCCCGCGTACGAGATGGAGCCCTCGAGCGCGTACACGGCCGGCTGGTTCCCGATCTTGTACCCGAGCGTCGTGAGCAGGCCCTTGGTCGACGGCGTCGGCGTCGTGCCCGTGTTCATCATGAAGAAGCAGCCCGTGCCGTACGTGTTCTTGGCCTCACCCGGGGCGAAGCACGTCTGGCCGAAGAGCGCCGCCTGCTGGTCGCCCAGGTCGCCAGCGATCGGCACGCCGGCGATGACGCTGTCGGCGTGGCCCGTCGCGTACACTTCGGACGACGACTTGATGGCCGGCAGGAGCGACTTGGGGATCTTGAGCGACTTGAGGATGTCTTCGTTCCAGTCGAGCGTCGCGAGGCTCATGAGGTTCGTGCGCGAGGCGTTCGTCACGTCCGTCACGTGCACGCCGCCATTCACGCCACCGCTCAAATGCCAGATGAGCCACGTGTCCATGTTGCCGAAGAGCGCGTCGCCCTTCTCGGCCTTCTCGCGCAGCCCCGGCACGTTCTCAAGCAGCCAGATGATCTTCACGGCCGAGAAGTACGTCGCAATCGGCAGGCCCGTGACCGAGCGGAAGCGGTCGCCGCCCGTGCCCGGGAAGCCCTCGCCCTCGCCGTTCTTGAGCCGGTGCACAATGTCGGCCGTGCGCGCGTCGTGCCACACGATCGCGTTGTAGAGCGGCTTGCCGGTCGTCTTGTCCCAGATCACGGCCGTCTCGCGCTGGTTCGTGATGCCGATCGCGGCGAGCTGGTGCAGGCCAATGTTGCTCTTGGCGAGCGTCTCGCGCACGCACGCGTTCGTGTTCGTCATGATCTCGTCCGCATCGTGCTCCGACCAGCCCGGGTGCGGGTAGATCTGCTTGTGCTCGAGCTGGTGCGACTCGACGATCTCGCCGCCGTGCGTGAAGATGATGAAGCGCGAGCTCGTGGTGCCCTGGTCGATGGCGCCGACGTACGTTTCCTGGCTCATGATGACGGGGGAAAGAGGGGAAGGAGGGGGGGTATCTTGAGGGTGGTGGTGGCTTGTGGGTGAAGGCGGCACTTGCGAACTGAGAGCCTCGGACGTTGGAGAGTAGCGAGCTGCCTGGCACGAAGAGAGTCGAACGAGGGCAGAGGGCAAGGGATGGCTTCGTCATCCACGCAGATGCGCCTGCCAGCTGACACGGGGTCGGCTTTTGGATCGCTACCATACAAACAACAAGTCATCCGAGTAAGTGCGACGGTTTTCTGCCACGAGGTCAACCCAAGTTCAACAGCGGCGCGTGACACATCTTACCCTGAGATGCCAATACACGGTGCAACTTGCTTTTGTCGCTACGACAAACTTGTTTTCATCACTATGTCGTGCTAGAACACGGTCCCTTTTCTTTATTTGATCAGCTCGATAGTTGACGTCTACAACGGCAGATCCGACCTCCACATACTGAAATCAAACTCTCGAGTCCACGTCACGTCAAACCAAACGCAAAACCCACCGCATCGTACCGCGAACCAAAAATGCTCCGCATGTGCGCAACACAGCCAGTAAGCACAGAATCGGTCTGTCTGTCGCCTCGCGACCTGTGCCTGCGAGCATGCCATGATCATAGAGCGCAGTGCAAACCGAGTCCTGGCCTGCTGCTGCTCGAGTCCAGTGCCAGATGTGGTGTGTTTGTTTACTCACTTGAGCACGCGCTCCTGACAAGAAATCACGACGCTCACTTCAGCCTCACTCCGAGCTTCACGTGGAGGGCTGTGCTCGTTCTCTCACTCACTCTCATCCACAATTGGTGCAACCGTAATGCGCGCCGAGCGATGCGGCGAAGTGCGGACGGTTCTGTAGTCGCTACTGCCCGATTTCAAGTTGGTTGATGGTGCGCAGAGCGCATACTCCGTCGTGTACACGCTGCCTGCATGTCCACGCTACACTGTACTTAGTGCCCGTGCTGATGCGCTGCGAGTGTCGTAAAGCGTTAGCACAGCCCCGAGTGAGCGTGGCGAATATCGAGAGATCCTCATCCTTTTACTTGTGAATAGAGCTAGAGGAGCAGGCTGCTGGGATGAAGAGATGCGTCATGACGCGCAGCGGCGCACATTGCAGCGAAGTTGCACTGTCGTCTCGATTGCACAGTCAGCGAAGGTGGTGAGGGTGATTCGATCGCTTGTGCGTCCGCAACGGATCAACTCGTACTTGTAGCAGTCTAATTGGACACAAGAAATGCAGGGGTGGCATTCATAACGCTGTACGTCGCGTTGCTGCCATAACGGCGTGTGAGCTCGTCGGTGGCGAGCAGCCACGCTGCTGGTTCGAGCTCCGGCTGGCGAGGCACAGTATTCACGTCCGCGGACGGGTCGGTGCGGTGCTGTGCGCGGTCGTCGCCAGCCACGGGACGAGGGAGACACGAAGAGCAGAGCGCACCCATGTGCTGTTTAGGTGGCACTGGTGGTGGGGCTGGCCGATTCGAGTGGAGGATGATAATGTGAGTGTACTGTACTGTCCGCGGCGGTTTCACTTTCATTGCCAAGTTGAAGTTGT
>JAASGD010001161.1:0-12757 GCA_023334115.1 Globisporangium megalacanthum | reverse complement strand
CGTCACTGTAAATTGTAAATACGTTTCCCGGAGCTGTACATTTCACGCAAAAAGAGGATTTAGCGGGACCAATTTGGCGAGACCGGTGGGGATGCTCTAATAAAAACAACATCAGTGATGTTCATGTTGGATCGATTTGAAAACGTGCTAAAATGGCATGGCGCATTTTTCAGAAACATGCGCGGCAGTTTATGTTGCCAATTCAAACATTAAGTCAAATGTACACAGAAGCATGTTGGATGTCCAACATGTGAAAATTCTCTTAAGTTCAACACGGAAGCTTGGTGCCTGGGGGGTTAACACTTATTACAGCTTATTTTTTTAACGTTCGGAGTGTTTGAATCAATTTTAAATTCTTCACTTCCAGATTGTCCAAGATGAAGCGAGTTCACCACAGCGGAAACAAAAAGGCAATGGGGGTATACTGTGTGTACTCAAATTGCATGAAGAAAATGGCGGCGGACGTGTTCCGCAACCACTTCAAACGCTTCCATATGAAGGAGAACGAAGAGTGGACGGAGACGAACCACAAGAAGTACGCCGTTAAGGCCGAGGACACGTTGCACCTTCACGCCCACGGCATCGTGGAGCTAGTGCGTACCATGGACTCACTGGCCGACCAAAAGGCCCTGTTGGAGAGGGTCGACTTCTTCGAAGCGATGACGATCGAGATCTCAACTAAGGTCGACGCGGTTCTCGCCCACTTCAACACCAAAGCTGGCGATAGCGACGAAAAAGACCAGGGTGAGGAGTAGGAAAAGAGAAGCGCAGTTGAAAGCGGACAAAACGACGCCAGTGACGAGGAAGAACAAAAAAACGCTGCGGACGAGGATGAGGAGACGGAAGAGACCGGCGCGGGTGAGGATTATGAGGAGGAAGAAGAGAGCGTTGAGGAAGAAGAAGAAGACGAGGTGGAGAAGGGTCCGGTGAAAAGGACGCGCCCGTCGATGAAGGTGATCGCGTAGCCTTTGCTTTTGTGGAGAACCGTATTAACAGCCAATCAATGGATTCTCTCAACGGATTCTCTCCCGTTTTACCGATTATTACCTATTTTCCATACGAAACGTTTTTGAACGTTTTGTAACGCTTTTAATTTACTGGCTCGTGCCATGCACAGAAAAATTACGCATACCATGTGCGAAATATTGGTCCAGACTTGCTGGACTTTGGCTCGGACAGGTGTCCGGACCTGATACCTAAAAAAGGTGGACACAACCTCTGTGTCAGGGAGGCATAAAATTTACAGTCAAAAATATAAAACATTGTCAATTCATATCGAAACACAACAAAAATTTGTTTGCACATGCCCCTGGTTCGTGAAGCATGGACGCACATGTTCTCATATTCAACAAAGGGTCACAGGCGACCGCATTCAAATATTTCGAAATCTTAAGGACTCAAAAATTTCCATTTTTGGATACTTGTGATTTTAAAAAAATTACACTGTAAGAGTTTGAAAAGCAGCTCATGATCTTCACCAATATCAAACGTACATGATGGAAAACATGTAACTTTTGGTCGCTGGAACTGCTGGTGAGAATTAACTTTGAAGGCGGCTTGTACGTCCTGGTTTAGCCTAGTTGCTATATTTTGCAGGGTTGTGAGATTTTCTCTGAATTTTTTACTTCCTGCTTCATTTTTACATATAAAGTGCACTACCGTATTTCCTTTGTTGAGCTCTACATTATCTTAAGAAATACAACTCGATTTAAGCCAATGGCCAGTCGCCCGCGTGGTCGGCCGCGCCTTGGCAGGGGACCCGGGCAAGAGCACCAGCGCCGCCTGAACGCCGAGTCGGTCGACGAGAAGCTCGCGGTGTTGCGACGCTCAAACAAACTAACAGTATCAAGGCCACCATTCAACACCTCTACCCCCACCTCACAATGAACGCCTACCGGTCTAAGTACGCTCAAGTTTATGCTTGGAAGAGGGCGCCAGCAAAACCGGCTGCTGCTACAACCAAGAACAAGGGAGGGGTGTTGAAGCTGCGCGCGCACTGCGTGGCGACTGTGTTGACCAACGAGCGCGAAGAAAAGATCGTGCGCTTTGTCAATGAGCTGAGGCTAGATGGCATACCTATGTCACTGCTTTTGCAACGGGTGAAGGCAAGGGAAGTTGCTTCTGCTCCTGGAATTCAACCGTTTTCAGCCTTAAGCTGCTGGATAGAAGGGTTTAAGTAGAGGCACAAGCTCAGCCTTCGCGCGACCTCACGTCAGAGCCAGATCACACCGAGCGACCTTGACACTCTCGCGCGCGCGTTTGCTGATCACGTGCAACAAGTCATGGAAAACCTCAGCATCACTCACGTGTTCAACGCAGATCAAACTGGTACGCAACCTACGGTACACTTGTATAGGTGTGCGTATGTGTGTGTGAAAAGTGTGTGCTTTCGTAGCTGTGTTAATGTTTGTATGAATGACAGTGTTTGTGGTATGTGTAACTGTATGTCTGCGTGCTAATGCGTTTTGGTGTGAGTGAGTAAATCTGCGCGTGTGAGTGTGAGTCCTTGTGTGCTTATTTGTGATTTATCTGTGCGTTCGTGTGTGTCTAAGCTTGCTGCGTGATTCAGAATGTTTGTTCTGTGTGTCAGCATTTGCTTGTTTTCCAGCCAACAGTAGTGTTTTTTCATGTACAGTGGTATGACCTCTGTGCGAGCTTTGTCAGTGCTTGTGCATTCCGGTTGAGCTCTGGCATCATCTGCATAAGGGCACGGTTGTGAATGAGCGTGTATGAGTGCTACATAGGGCTGGTTGTGGAGAGTACTGGTTGCGTGACGCCGTCTGTGGTGTATTTCAATGACCAACATTCTTTTCTCTACGACCAGCATGTTTCTTTAATTACGTACCTACTAGAACTCTCGATAAAAGAGGCGCCAAGACGATCTGGGATCACTGCAGTGGAGCAGACAAGCAACGAGCAACTGTTATGCTTTTTGGAGACTCAACTGGAGTGCGCTACCCGCTTTTATATTGTTCAAGACTATGACATCTCGCGATCCAGACATGGCTCACGAAAATGCGATGGAGCGGTGCGGTTTCGGAAAGTCAGTGTGCCGAGAGATCTCCTCCGCACCGAGATCAGGCTGGAGATATACGTCAATCAAAAAGGTGTGTGTTAGTGATCGGTCGTGCAGTGGCTACAGAGATGTAACTTTTTGTATGCTCGTGAGTAGGGTGGTGGAATTGCGACATGTGTGTCGCTTTTCTACAGCATCACTTTGGCGAGCGGCTCCTCTTGATCCTATTTGTTGCTGTGGGATGACTTTGGCGGTCATTGGACACCAGAAGTGCTCAAGGTCGCGCAGCAGCTGAACGTTGTGCTACTGAGGGTTCCACCGCACGCGACCGCTGTCAGCCAACCTGCTGACGTCGCTTGGAACCATCCCTTCGAGTCCCGGATCCGACACCGTTCGATCGAGAATCTACACGCGCAAGTCAGCGGGCATCGAGGAGGTGGTCAGCCATTTCGTCTGGCATCGCCGAAGCGACCTGACGTCTCGCGCTGGCTCGCTAGTGCTTGGAGCGATTGAAGCAGCTCCACAATCGCAAACGGCTACAAGAAGTGCGGGCTTGCTCCAAGCGATTAGTGTCTTTCTCCAGGGGAGCTGACCGCAGCTGCTATGAAGCTGTCCGTTTTAGACGGCAAAGCTGTGAGAGAAGTTGATGAGTTTGACAACGCGAAGCTATAGAGACGAGCAGACAACTTCCATTTCAAGGTTTGTCAATTTCTACGATGCTCTCATTGCCACCTCGGTTTTCATCTGCTCCTACTCGAGCACCGCGCCCGACGAACGCGAGTCTTTACAGCCCTCGATGTTCTTGACGTTCGAAATGTGCTCAATCTAAAACAGTTTTGAGATTGCGGTCTACTTGTGTATGCGCTCGTTTATCATGATGACGTGTGTCTGGTACGGTCTTGGGCGCTCCGCACGTTCTGCAGATCGTGATGCGCCTGCCAGCGCTCATTCAGGACCAGCAGCAGCTTTGAGGACCAACCGGCGCACTGACGCCGAACATGGACTCGATCTGCACACGTCCGGTGCGCATGTTAAGAACTTCACGTCGTGGAGCGGGTAATGAACGCCCGTCTTCACTTGCTTGATGGGAGACATATGCAACACGCTGTCACGAAAGCAAGCAATTGGCAGCCCCACTCTCTCACACGAACAGGCACTACTCACCCGCAGCCAGTCGAGGAGGATGTAGAGCCGCAGCTGCTTGGCGCTGCCGTTCTCCTGCGCCAACACGGCGGGCACGTCCGGCGCGGTCATCACATGCTCGTCTGTCGCCGCGGCGCGCCGCCAGCTTACTTTCAAAGCACTGAATATCAATATAGCTAGAGCAACGCGCCAGAAGCGTCACTGCACAGTCCCGCGTCAGCTGCACGGTCGTTTGCTTGAACGCCTTGATCTTGTACTGCAGATTGAGTCGTTGCGGAAGATGAGCGTGAAGGCGCGCTAGCAGCGATGCAGGCTCCGTAGCACCTGTTGCACCACTACTCGCGCACCAGGCACGCCGAGGCGAGCGGCAGCCACGACTCATTCTTGCCAAAGCGCACGGTGTGCTTAAAAGCTGCTCCAGCGGCGTGGCCACCGCCTCCACTCTCAGTCACAGCTGCTCGAGTTTGCTAGACTGTGGGGAGTCGGGTGGGCGGTTGCTACAGATATGATAGCTTGTGCCAAAAGTGCTCGATTGCGAGACCAAAAAATGTCTCATTGCCGGTTTATGACAGGTTGTGACGAATTGTGACTGTAGCCAGGCAGGTCTCTCAAAAAATCATAATTTTGATAGATCAACAATGCCGTGCCTGCAGCCCGGGGAGGCTTTAGAAGTGGGGGATTAGGTTCAATGTGTTCATGTCCTTCGGTAGAAGTTAAGAGGGGCGCTCAGCAGAAACTGCGACTGTGCCGCGGCTAGCACCCGCTTTGACGGATCATATGCGTTGTTTATCGCGTTGCGACCACTGCTGCCTGCTGCGAGAGCGCGACTGTTCGGTGGGCCTGATGTAAATTGGATACCGAGCGTTACCTGTCCTCGTCCTGCCTGCCCCACCATCTTTCTGCATCTCGCTCTCTTACATCAACCAATTCGCTGGTGGCGAACCAGTGCCCACTGAACCGTCCTTAGCTTTGCACGCCATACAATGTCAAGCCCTAAACGCCTACGCCGGCTGGTCGTCATGCCAGCTATTTGTCATCCGCACCGGCCAATCACGAGGTCGGTTTCCGATACTCCTCCTCGTGTGTGCTCGCCGGCCTTTGCTCATCTAACCTATCGCCATGCGGGTCTCCAGCTCGCCCAATCTTGGCCGGCTCAAGGGATTTTGTCATCAGGTCCGCCAGCGTGAGTTCGGAGCGGACGTACTGCGCGCGCATGACGCCCTGGTGCTCAACGTCACACAGAAACCTGAGCCGCAAATCGATGTGCTTGGCCTTCAGCGACGACGCCTCGACCTCGATCTGGTGGACCGCGGCCTGGTTGTCGCGTGCATGAGCGTTGGCAGCGCCAGTGCCATGCCGATCTCACTGAGCATCTCGCGAGTGCCGAGAAGTCAGCGCGCCATCCCTGAGGTAGTGACGAACTCGGCCTTCATGGTCGAGAGCGAGACGCCGCCCTCTTCCTCTCGCACCAACTCACAGCCAAACCGTTGAGCAGGACGACCCACCAGTAAGCGACTTGCGGTCACCCTTGTCCGCTGCGAAGTCTGCATTGCTGTACGACTCCAGGCGGTGTGTAGTGAGTGTACTTGGGTAGCCCGTCGTCGCCCTGCGCAGCTTGAGCACTTGTATACTCCATAGGAAGCACAAAATCCGCTTAGCCAGGTTCCAGTCGTGGAGCCGTGGTTGGCGCGTCTGGCGCGTCGCCTTGTGCACCGCAAAGCGATGTTGGTGGCGTTTATCGCACTACACACATGCGGCCCTCGACCACCGATTGGAACGCCTTGACCGGCGGCTACCCGTTCACACTCGTGACTTCGAGCAGTGCGCCGTCTGCTTGCTGCACGTCGGTGCAGTCGCTGCCGACTGGCGCACGCGTGGGGTTTGCGTCTGCGAGCCCATGGTCGCGGAGCAGGTCGCCAATTGCCTCTTCTTGGTCGAGTGAGTAGCCGAGCTCGGCTCCCAGCACCGCTCTCATGCCGAGAAACATGCTCACATGCCCGAGGTCATTGGTTGACAGACTTGTAAGGCTCGCAAAGAAGCGTTCGACGGCCTTAGCACTGATCGCCGTCATCAGTAGATCGTCGACGTACTCTCCGACAACGACGAGGTCACGTCCATCCTTCTTGTAGTACAGGAACATGGCGGCAATGAACTGAAGGAAGCCCGCGTCGTGTAGCCGTGCGTGGAGGAGCTGGCGCTACAGGCGCACTTAAAGCATGTGGACGCTTCTATCAGGAGCGTCTCGAGGCTCGGTTGAGAGTGGTCCTTGAGCCTGCAGTCAAATCAATCGACAATCATTATATGTACACGATTCGGTGGAGGTAGATTATATAACCGTCCGATACAAGGACATAAATGTAAAGACAGGGAAATATAAACCGAAGATAACCGCAGGTCTGCTGAGGACAGACATTTCTGTACAAGAGCGAAAATCGTCTTCTCTTCCCGAACGAGCAACACACTCCTCAAAAATGTACCATTTATGACAGAATATTCGGAGAAAAAGAAATGTGGCATCAATGTTGCTCGTCAAAAAACATTTTGGAGCGATGTCTTCCAAGGAAAGACATTTATCCATCCTGGCCTCTACGAGCGACACAAGAATTATTTTGGTTTGATTAAAAATCGATAAAAAGCACCAAAAATCGTCTTTTAATTTTGTTGTGGCCGACTGAAGGTTGGCCGAATGGTCAGATGTCAGAAAATATGTTCAGGTTCGCTAGGCCATCTCAGATTCTGGAAAATCCCATAGAATTTATGAAGGAACCCAAATCCGCATGTACATGGGGTGCAGTCCTTGACATAGAATATAGGGTACCGCCAAGCAGTGTGGCAAATTACAAGATTTTTGGTGAGCCGCCAGATTATAAGATTTTTGGTGAGCCGCCAGATTGTAAGACTTTTTGAAATCGCCATAGTTTAGCTCATACGCATTAGACAGGAAATGTGTTTGAATTGTAATGCTTGTATCTGAAAGAGCTTTCATAATATGACGAATGTCTAACCTCGCTGATCTGAGCAGTATTCGAAATAAAATTCACATTAAAAAAACTTTGTATGGGACTTCGCCTCCTTGACTCAGAGACTGGGTGTTAAAGTACGTTTTTTGCGTGATTGATTAAATATCGTCTTAGAAATAAGCTTACATCCTTTTTGCATGTAAACAGGGATTGTATTGATAAAACCCGGCATTTTTTCTCTTCGCTTTGTGATTGGTCAAAATATGGAGATCGAAGAGAAAACCTCGATATTTTGTCTTCAATTGTATCTTCAAATGCTTTTGATATATGTGAATCTACAACCACAATTATGTTCTGCAGTTTTTTCTCTCCAAGCTCAGGTAAATTGATAAATTATCGCTCAAATTTCATTGTTATACCGCCAGTTATTTTATGAGCTTTTGGACACCAGCTAAAGAAACAAACGCTGTTGCTTTACTGTTTGCGAACGAACACTTCAAAAAGATAGACAGTTTGTTGGTTGTCTCCTGGTGCTCTTGGTGAAAACCGTACTTAAATCCATTCATCACATCCCTCACAGCATCCATTCAAACAGAGAGTCGATTGATTGATGGGTCACAGTAGTATATATCTATGCATAGCGGTACAGTACCAGCATCACACTTACAGACCCATCATGTAACAACAGTCACTCCCTTATCTCAGTGCAGGCGAGGGATTCCCATAAATAAATAATTAATATGTACCAGTCCGTTTCACAACATGAGTAGCGTGCAACTCTTTTTGCTGTTTCATAATATGCGGCACATGGTATATTCGACTTTTCGATGTCACTGAGTGACGGACTGGTCGCTGGTGTGCACAGCTGGGGCACTAGAACGACTACAGCGAATGCTCATGGGGGGTCGTCTCTCCCGCTCGAGTTTTGCCTTGCTCACGTGTGGCACTTTGAACGCGTTATCTCCATCATGATTAACACACGCGTTCATCCCGCACTGTAGCATGAGGAACGCCGCGTTTATCGTCGCTGGTAATAGCTCGGTATACTCTTTCTTGACGCTGGCGATCAGGCCGTCGAGAGTATGCGTGGTATCGCGTTGCTGTCGCGCCTAGAGTGCGTTGAAGACCCCCAAGCCCAATACATTTAGATCTAGACTGTTTGGGGTTTGGAAGACGAGGTTGAAGTCGAGCCCGCACGTAGAAATCGCCCCTAGGAGCTCCGGGTCATCTGGACCGACGTGCGGAGGAGCATTTTTTTTCTTGCTGGACGGTGATCCTCTCACGCGTCGTCGAGCCTAGTCTCGGCCACCTCTCGTTTAGCACTAGCAGGAGTTGGTCTACCAACATGGCTCGGTACGTGCCCATCGTCACGCTCAGTTCTTTTGTGATGAGGGTGCCAGCTGGGCAGCTTCACTACGTCGCTTTGCGGGCTCTTGTGTCACGAAGATACATACGCCAAGCTTCCCGTCAAAGTACTGTGTGGGCGTGACCCACCTAGGGCGAGCAACAGCAGCGAAGACCATGGCTTTGGAGACGTAGCGCTTGTTCCGACGCCTGTGCGTTAGCATCGACGCATCGGGCAACAGCACAGCGAGCTTTCGAACAGTCGTAGTGTAAACCAAATTTCGTCAACATGTACCGTACCCAACATGTCGTCGAAGATGAGCGTCTGGCGGTCAACGCGCGCGGTGCTGTGCTCGAGTCGTCAAGTCTCGTTCACGGTGGTCAAACTGTCTTTGCGTTCACAATGCCCACACACAGTCCGCCGTCGCGTGGTGCGCGGAACGCTGAGGGAGGCGATAGTCTGCACGAGGTTGCGGTTGCTCTGATAGTTGATCGCCGATCCGGGCCGACATCTCGCAGTCGCTCAGGCGCATTGTCGACTGCTGTCGAGCTCTTCCTCCCAGCGTTGCGCATCATAGACGGCGAAGTGAACGCACAGGTTCGCTTGAAGTTCTCTCGCCCTTTTCCAGATGCGTCACACAGTCTATGTGCGCACGCCAAGTGCAGCTGCAAGCGCCTCCAGCGCGCGATGCCGCAGCTTTCTATCTGACATGTTGTTCAGCAACCCTGACAGGACGAGTTGGCGGGCTTCGTTGTCGAGTTTCTTCGTGCGCATGGCGGTCGATCGGAGCCATTGCAAGGAGGGGTGAATTTAAAAAATGACGAGGCAAACATGGCAGCATTGAGGTGCAGATAGCTCCCTGGATGCGGTAGCTTGATGATTTTTGATCTGCTCGCGAGCGCACGCACACCAATCGATAGAGGAAAGCGAGAACATTCGCGCTGCAGCAATCACATCGCTGATTTCAAAGATCCCGCCAATAGCGCACGAGGACAAACTAATGTGACTGATATTTTGAAAGGCGTAGTACCTACTTTTACCCCCAAAGGTGGTATAATTGGATATACTTACTCGCAACGGTTAATTTCAGACGAGTAGATTTCCGGTAAGTATGATATCGAATTTTTGGGAGAAAATAAAAACACTCGCGGATATCTCAACGGTGAGCAAGTGAACACAGGCGCCAGAAACTCAATGGTAGAGTTCTTCTTTGACCGAACAGGAAGTGAGGGTAAATTTCCCTGCAGGTGTGACTGATGCCACCCCATGGCAATTTCTGCAGCAGATCGCGTTCCTGCCTAAGGTCAACATCCGACATCAACCTCGCTACAATATCGCTAAGCTATATTGCTTGGCGATGGTGTCTGTTGCGCAGCTACTCTGAGCCACGAGTTCGTGACAGATCACGCCGCGTTGCAGTGTTTGATGAGAGCAACGGAGCTCAAAGGACGTCTTCACCGCTGGGCGCTCGAACTCAACAATTACGACTTTGAGTTGGAATAATGGCCAGGCAAGGAGAAGTCAGTGTCATACGTGTTCTCTCGTGCACCAGCGGGTGTTCTGATGGTTCGCGGCGAAGAGCACCTGACAAAAGCGACGAAAATACGCAAGCACCAGCAGCGAGTCAGTGTGCGCGCAGGTGACGCAATAGCGACTTTCGCCTAGTGTAGGACAAGCTCGACGATTGTATGCTGAATATAGTGGTCGATGGGGCGTGGGATGCCGTAGTGACGGAGACGCTGTGGTTTTTGCGAGTCTTTTGGGAGTGCTACCGTAGTGTGTGGAGTGGACACCTGCAAGCATCGCAGAAGTTCGCTACAGCGACTCTGTTCTCCAGGAGAATAACGGTACGAACGAGACTAGATCAACGCTTTCGACTATTGTGGAAGCGAAGACGTGCCGCTCCACTAGTACAACTTGTACAGCTCAAGCGTTGGCGTTTACGAAGATCGATTAAGTGTGGGGAACTTTGGGGTTAAACCCGCCGTTCTGTGACTTGTGGCGGTTTAGTGACGCCAAAGAGAGCCAGGATGGGAAAGTGGGTAACGTCATGGAAGTGAGTAGTTGCCGTCAACGCACCATGCAAAATTAAGTATCGGAATTCGCATTATGAAGGTGCTTATCGGTGAATTCAGTTCGCTTTTGCTTTGATCTACAGAGTGCTCCGTGAGTCCGACCGCTGCGCACCTGCAACGCCCAAGATCCCGCGTTTACGCCACTCAACACCACCAACTATGCGCCCGAAAGGATGCGTGGTCGCGGGGGCGCACGCCGTACCTGCTCCGTCGCGAGCTCTACAATAGCAAGCCGCGTGAAACAGATCAAAGCGACGATCGAGCGCGCGAGCCAGCTGCAAAGTGAGGAAGCGCAAGCTCAAGTGCTGTCAACAGCAAAAGAACTGATCCCCAAGACTACCGGCCGGAACGTCGACGGGGTGCGCAACTGAGGAATGACACTGGGGTGGAGGGCGAGGTGATTCGGGGACTCGACGCCAGGCTGGAGAATGTTGCGTCGATGTATGACGAACTGGCGAAAGGTGGAGTCCCAGAAGCGGGCCCGTCGGCTGATCGCGAGAAGACTGAGTCGATGATCTTAAGACTCGAGCAGATTCACGACGCCTTCCCGGACTACATCGCGGGCATTTTCGACAATTACGTGCCACCAAAGGCATCCGCAGTCTATGCGACCAGCATCCGCCATCGAGCGTCGTGGAACTCAAGTCGTTTAGCAACCGCGATCAAAGTGAGGTGAAGGCGACACCAAGGCTGAGTACGGTGAAGGCCGCCTTTCGCCGCGATGTTCTCTCGACCGCCGACACGCCCATGACGATGCCTGAGGCGCTATCTGGTCCCGCTAAGAACTGGTACCGCCAGCTGCCAAGTGAGAGTCGATCAACGTGGGTGAACTTGCTGTCGGCGTTCACGGCCAGATTTCTGCGGCGATGATGCGTCAACGGCGCGTAAATACTACGACTTGAGCTGCGCATAGACCAAAGGTACGCTCGACTAACTGTACCGCTAGAACGTGCAAACCACCACCGCGCCAAGTCGGCTACTCGGGTGAGACAATGATGGCGAAAGAACATGTCGATCTCTCCCACATTGATACCGTCCAATCCAAAGAACTTGCGAGCAAGCCCATCCCGCTGCCTCACTCAAGATAGCCAGCTGCAATATGTGCTCACGTTGGTCCGCCGGAGCACCAGCGAAAGAAGATCGACCGCGAATCAGCCAAGAATAAGCCGCCATAACGCGAGAAGCCCGGTCGAATGACCCGCGAGAGGCCCAACCACAACTCGAACGCCATTGGCTTTACGCCACGCGCGGTATTGATCAACCGGATGGCCGAGCGGAAGTGATGATGAGCCGTCGGACTCCAAGCGTTCAAGCGGTGACGACGCCACCGGCGGGACGGCGATCTCCAAGGGCGGGGCCTACCCCCAACGCTGCCGATCGCTCGATCGAGTCGATGATCAAGGTCTTCGCTGCACTCGGTGCCAAAGTGTCTGCGGACCGCAAGCGCGTCGAGAACTGTGTGATCAAGAAACCGTGCTTGCAGTGTGGATCAGAAAAGCACCCAGATTAGGGCTGCTGACGACGCCTCACCTGCAATGTGTGCAGCTAACGTGGCACCCGACCGACCGCTTCCTCAGAAGTGCAAAGCCTGCAGACAAATGCACGAGCACGGCAGGTGCGTGCTGAAGTCGCTCGCGAACGAGCTTCAAAAAATGTGCACCTCGTCGCGCCACGCTGGGGCCTCACCAGAGCCGGCGGAGAGATGGTTAAACTAGATCGCTCCCTAACTCGACAGTTAATCCGCACGAACGACCGCCAGACTTTGTCAAAGCTTTCGTTGAAGAGCCAGCACACAAAATCAGGTACAATCATAAAGAGAAAACGGACGTATGATCAACTGAAGATCGGATCTCCGTCAAAGGGGCTGCACCACCATCGAACGAGTATCGCTGGCTTCCCGTCGTCCAACGTCTCGTGTTGAAGCACGGCGAGCTACGCAGGCACTGGAAGCTGTATCAACAAGAGAAGTTCCTTCAGATAATCACCCGAGCCGCGATTAAGGATCGTGAGGCGAGGGTGTTCATGGACTGGCGCCGAAGTGTCAATCATCGACTCTTCTTTGTGTATCTTGCACATGACAGTATTGGAATATACTGTGTATGCGATTCTTTATGAGCCTTCATCAATCCCCTCAATGTCTCGCGAGTATCTGGATTTCAAAAGCAAACGCCCATGACTCCATCCGGCCTAATTCAAACTATTGAGTAGAGACGCCATG
>JAASGD010001160.1:0-12762 GCA_023334115.1 Globisporangium megalacanthum | reverse complement strand
TCACGACAGGCAGATCTGTGAATGATAAAAGCAAGGGGGTGTTGTGTGGTGGCCGTATAAGTTCCGCGTCGACTGTTCCAGAAATCGGAAGATAACGAAGAGGTCTGCAGGCCCAATACAAAAATCAAGAGTCTGGATTTTGTCAGGAATAGCTTGTTCTTTCCGAACTCCTGACTTGAGATTTGAATAGGAGTCAATCGGAAGATAAATCGGAAGATAAGCATTGAAGACCATCTTCGTCACTTTCCGGTCATGAAGTTTGACGTCCGAATCCGACAATCCACGTCAGCCACCACTGTCGCTGCCATCGACGCCGGCACCAAGGTCGAGCGAACGAAGAGGTGGTAAGGTACACTGACAACCTGGTCAAGGACGTTGAACTACCCTGCTGTTCGGAGAGCCAAACAGAACAAGAACCTGCTCGTCGGTAATCATATCGTCCGCCCGACTTTGCAGCCCAACAACTACCTCCTCCGACCGTCCCCCAACCGCCACCGAACCCAATTTTCATTCTTGAGGTGGAAGTCCACCACCGCTCCCTCGCTGAAGTCCACCAACGATGCCTATATTTCTTTGTGCACGGAGGGCTCCCGGACCTGCGAGTTGTCGTGCTCATCGAGATCTCCCGGCGTCGGCATGACGGCACGTTTGCGGCAGTAGCAGTACAGTACCATCGCAACAAGGAGAGAGCCGACAACGCTGATGTGGTGGATGCAGTGAGCTTTGGAACTGCGTCTGTCGAAGATCCTGTGGGTCTCCTGCTGAATCAAAGCCTCCTGCGTCCCGGACGTCACGTCCGCGAACTGGCGGTTACTCCGAACAATGTTATCGCCATGAACCCGTGGCTGACAGATCCGAACGCTCCTCCGGAATTCTCTTTAATGGACTCTACCGCAGACAGCGTTCAAGCCGCTACACTGGAGGTCGAGACCGCGATCCTTGCGGAAACAAGGTTCCAACGCCTGTTGCTCGGTCCTGCCTTAGACCAAGGCGTGATTGACGCCGCCGCAGCCGACAAAAACAGCGTTGTCGCAAACAGGGATAACTACGTTGACTGGGCGACTCAAGCAATGAAGAGAGGATCCGGACCACCACTGGAACTGCAGGCGCTGGCGCAAGGAGCTCTGCAGCCGACTGGTCCGTTCTTTTTCCTTCGCGCAGAGGACATCTTACAAGGCACCGGGTACCACCATCCGGACTGGCAGCTCTTCTACTTTGTCGATCTGTGGGAGGTCTTGAAGATCGCCATCGTCTACCGTCATTAGGACTGAGTGTAGAGCGGCAACGACACAGAGGCGTCTGAGGTGAACCGCGTATTTGTATTGGGGTCGATTTGCCGGTGGTGCACGGCGGTACCGATATCTGGGCGTGTGTAGGAGCGTGCATGTGTACGAGGTTTGCTCGTCGCTGAGTCTCTTAAGATCAGTTTGAGTCCTCGTTTCCAATGATGCATCTCGTTTGGCAATGGAGCTCGGAGCAGTTCAAATCCGCTTGTTCTCTCTGCAAGTGTAGCGCTTGCAACTTCACGACGGTGATAGTGGATTCTGGCATGTGATGGCAAGGTTCTCGTACAAGGGGGTCCCTTCAGGTTCTACAACACGGACTACCAGCTCACACGACAGTAGACAAAGCGATCGTATCGTCCGGCTTCGTCAATTGCCGAGACACGTGGAGTTGTCCTAGCGAACTGTGTTGTCCAGCTCGCTCCGGGTAGAATTGTCACCAGGCATACCTGAAGGTACTGTGTCCAGTACTGGTACGACTCGTGTTGGTGTTCGCAGAGATCTTCCATGAAATCTGGCATCTGCCGCAACTTGTAAACTCATAGTGTGGTCCACACCATTTCACTTGTTTTGTTCATCAAACAAGTTGGTTGGCTGGCCTTTTCATGCCGCATACTGGGTCCAAGTCACTCGCATCGCCTGTCGCCCACTTTGTTCTTCGCTTCGCTTCGCACGCAGGAGCTCCGTTGGGAAGAAGCCTCGTTGACTCGGAAGGGCACAGGTCGGTCCCCACATCACCACCACTTGCGCGCTCGCGTGACGACAGCACATCACATGGTCGGCCAATCCCACGGTCAGCGCCTCGCGTGCTTCCGGCCGCAGCAGCGCTTCTCTGTCGCCGCTACGACCGACGCCGCCGACGAGCGCTTCGAGCACGTCCAGCACGCAGACGCTGCCGGGTGCGACGACGACGACGCGCGGCCTGCAACTGCAACTTCCCCGTCGCTGCGCGCGTCGGCAGCAGCTGCGCTCGGGCGGCGCCAGAAGAAGCAGCAGCTGCGCCAAGCGCTCGAGCACCGCCGGCTCCTTGAACAGCGCCAAGTCGCGTGCGACTGCGAGTTCCAAGTCTTTCGGTGCCAGCTCATGCACCCGGACGCATCGTGGGCCGTGCTGGAAGAGAACTACCTCTCGCGCTTGCGCAAGTGGAGCGACAAGTTCCACGCGCACGACTGGCGCCACGAACGCGTGAGCCAAAAGTGGAAAGAGAACCAGCAGCGCTTTGTGCTCGAGCGGCAACGCCGTGCGCTCTCGCTCGCAGACGACCACGCGGCTGCGACCAGCGCGGCGGCCACAACAGCAGACGAGGACAAGCTCCCGCGTGCGCGTGCAGGCAAAGCGGCCGTGAAACAAGCGCTCTCGAGCTTTGCCAGCGCCGCTGAAGTGCTGCTCCTTTCGCGCCAGTTTGACGCGCTCTTGCGCTCCGGTGTGCCGCCGCACTTGCGCGGCCGCGTGTGGTGGATGTGCTCTGGCGCCGCGGAGCTCCAGCACGCTGCGTCCGAGTCGTACGCGTCGCTCGTCGCCCGGCTCCACACGCTGAGCCGGTGCGCGTCGATGGAGATTGAGAAGGACTTGCCGCGTACGTTCCCAGTCGCAGCAGGTGAGAACAGCGCAGCGGAAGACCGCTTGCGACGCAACAGCACGGGCGAACTCCGGCGTGTGCTCCAGGCCTACAGCTTGCGGAACCCACGCATTGGGTACTGCCAGAGTATGAACTTTCTAGCAGCTGTGTTGCTGCACCACATGGACGAAGAAGAGGCGTTCTGGGTCCTCACGGCTGTCGTCGAAGAGCTCACGCCGAACTACCACACGCGCAGCATGGCGGGCAGCCGCGCGGACCAGCGCGTGTTCGCGGACCTCGTCCAGCAGAAGCTCCCGACGCTGTTTCAGCACATGCACGCGCTCGGCGTGGACTTTGAGCCGTTCACGCTCAAGTGGTTCCTCTGTCTCTTCCTCAACACGCTCCCGTTCGAGCCGGTCTTGCGGATCTGGGACGTGTTCTTCTGCGAAGGCAGCCACGTGCTCCTCCGCGTCGGTCTCGCGCTCTTGAAGCTGAACCAGCCGCGGATCCTCGCGTGCACGGACGCGTTCGACGTGTACGAGATGTTTAAAGTGTCGCACGAGACGCTCCATGTGCTCACGACGCCGCACCGTCTCGGGCTCTTGAACCGCGACGAGTGCGTCTGCGACACGTTTGTGCGCTTAGCAGTCGGCGACAAGGCGTTTGTCGGCCCGATCCCGTTCGACTCGCTCCATGAACTGCGTCAGTTTTACGTGAGCGAACTCGAAGCCGAGGCGGCCGAGCTGGACGCACGGCGGGCAGCGATGTGCGCGTCCCAGACGGCGATGACTCGCGCGTCGGTGGCTGGAAACGACAGCAGCGACAGCAGCAGCAGTGCGGAAGGGGCCGAGTCGGACGAGCTGCTCGAGTACGACTTTCTGGACGAGTTGGCGGACGACCGCGTGGACGAGCTATCGCCGTCCCAGTACATTCACTTTCGGGACCTGTACGACAGCGAAGGCGACGGCTCGGCCGACTACTTTGTCGATGTCAAGTACGAGTACGCGCTGTGCCGTTGAGGAGGTCGGTGGTGCCGGCTCGACCAGTGACTGGTACTTTGTATCATGATCATCCACAGCGTCCACGGAATCTATTTTTTATTATGTGGTCCACTCGTAAACTACAGCGTCTCACCTGTTCCACATACTGGTCCACATCTTGGCCCACATGGCCTTCGACGGAACATTCACTACTACTGCATGGCCTTGGACCGCAACGCGGCGTCGAGGAAGTCGACCGCCTCGCTGTACACGCTCGCGAGTCGCGGCGTGTAGTGCTCGCCATCCACCTTCTTCGTTACTGCGGGGCCGCCGTACTGGGCCGCAAGCAGCTCGCTGTGCTGTGGCGCCACGTACCGGTCCCCTGTCCCGACGACAAAGAGCGCAGGGACAGTACACGCTTGCACAAAGTCGATCGGCCGGAGCTTCTCGAGCGTCACGTCTGTGCGCTTCTTCACGCTCTGCTCCACGACACTGCACGCGAGCTTGAGCAGCGGCTTGGGGATGTCGAAGCCTTCGCCCTGGATCGACGCCATGAACTCTTTGATCAGCGTCCGCATGGCCGCATACGCACCGTCGAGCACGAGGCCGCGGATCGGCTTCGCGAGCGCGTTGACGTTTGCACTGCGCAAGTACGCGGGCAAGAGCGCGTCCATGCTCTCACGCTGCTTCTTGTCGACGAGTGGGAGCGCCCGCGACGCGACGTTCACGATCGCAGGGTACGTGCCCATACTGTGCGCGTAGATGACGAGGTCTTGCACCGACGCGTCGGCTTCGACGTGCTGGAGCACTGCGTGGAGGTCGTTCGCTTCGTTCCAGCCCATGGTGACGTAGAGCCCGTCCGAGAGGCCAGAGCCAGAGAAGTCGAACGCGAGCACCGAGAAGCCCCGTGCGAGCGCCAAGTCCCGCACGCGGAGCGCGTCCAAGCGCGAGCCGAGGTTCGAGTGCAAGTAGAGCAGACAGGGCGACGGCGTCGGCTCGAGACTCTCGCGGCTCGCGTACAAGCGCCAGTGCGAGCAGAGCACTTTGAGCTCGCGGTCGTTGAGCACGTGGAAGTCGTGCCGACGGACAACCGGCTGCGGAGCGGCTGCGCTCGGGCTGTCGTGGAGCGAGAGACCGGTTTGCATGAGGATGTCGATGGACGCAGAGAGTGGGAACTCGCGCGGTCCGAGCGCCTCGAGCAGGTACGTCGCGCGCTCCGGGCGAATGACCATCTGGAGCACATCGTCGTAGCTCTTCTTGACGAACTTCTTGAGCCCCATGTCCGCAGCGCCATTGAGGCGCTTGAGCTCAGCTTCCAGCTCGCCTTCCGCGAAAATCTCAATCTCCGTCGACGCGCCGTTGCCCATGGTGCGTGCGTACTATGTAGGAGCGTCGGGAAGCGGACGGAAGGAGGGTGGGGATGCGCGTGCTCGTGCTCTCGGAGACGCTGATTGTCGAATGACACGCTGCATCAGAATGCGACCGAGTGGACTGATAGTGAAGAAAACGAGGCGTAACGCAATCCCGAGTGGCGAGACACGTTTGATCTCGACATTTGGTCGGAGAACTTTCCGAAATTACATGCTGCGGTTTCTGGTCGCCTCAGACACGCGTCTGAGAATGGAAAGTTGTTTTTGTGATCTGCAGAATCTCGATTTTTGGATTTGCGCAAGCAGAAAAGCAGAATCCCACCACACAGATCCGACCAATGCCAGTGCCTGCGCTCCTCCTCGCGGCGCGCCGCTTGCCCCTCGCTGCGGCCGCCGGGAGCCGCCGCCTGCTGCACGCCAGCCGCGCTTCCGCGTTCCTCTTCCGCTCGCCTGCAGATGCGCTGCAGAACGCCGTCACGTCTGAGAACGGAGCGCTCGAGAGCCGGTAAGGTACTGCTGCGTGATTGCCCCAGCTTATTGCGTCACGCGTCTTCATCCACGCTGCTGTCTTTGTGTGAATGTGTGTGTGCTCCTGGTCAGCCGGTACCTCCTGCGTGGGGACGAGTGCGGCTTCTCCATGCAGCTCGAGGTCCTCCAGAAAGGCCGCCCAGTGCAGCTCGAGTTTCGCAACCACGTGTACGCCGTGCTCGTCATGAGCGGCCACGGTGCGCTCGTGCACCTCGACGGCCAGGGCGGGAAGAGCGGCTCGTCGCATGCGCTTGCGCCAGGCGCGTTCTTTGCGCTCAACGCGTCCGACCGTGTCGAGCTTGTGGCCGAGAGCGACGAGCTCCAGCTTGTGAGGTACAGTGCGGCGACATGACTGGTACACTGTGCCACTCCGAGTGGTACCAACTGATTTACTGTATGGGGACGGGTGTCGTGTACGTTCTACGTGCGCAGTGTGCTGAACCCGCCGCTCGTGGGCTCGGAGCAGCGGCTTGCGAACGGCGTGTTCCCAGTCGTGGACCCGGACGGCGTCCAGCACGAAGAGTTCGACTTGAGCACGAGCCGCCGGCTCTTTGAGGCGCCCGAGTCGCTCAAGACCGGGAGCTCCCCCATGAAGAACGACCCGCTCTTCTAGAGAGAGAGAGAGAGAGAGACTCTGTTTCAAACAGACGCGTTCTTGGACTGTGTCTTGAGCGCTTCCTGGAGCGACTGGCTCGCTCTCGTCTGCTGTAGTAACGAGCTCATGTCTGCGAGTCCCCTGGTCCTTGCCATCGCGATCGCGGTCTTCCCAGTCCGCTACGAGGACAGGCGAGCGAGCACTTGTTACGACAGGAGCCACCCATCGGACAGGAGTCGTACAGTACCGTACAACTGTAGCAGTCCGCACATTGAGGAGCAGGGGGTTGGCACCGACAAGCACGAGGTCCTGGATCATGTCTTTCCGAGCCTTCTCAATCGCCAAGTGCAGGGGCGTGGACCCGTCGATCTACGAGCCCCACGACAGCACACGGATCGCCCTCGTGAGCGTGTCGATAGACTGTCCGGAAGCAAAGCGCTAGCCAGTCACACGCCCAGCGAGCGCACCGTCCGCGCGTTCACGTTGACGCCAGGCGTAAACAGCAGCATCTTGAGGATCTTGCGGTGGCCTGTGGCGACTGCGACGTGTACGCTCGTCCGCTGCCAGATCTGTGCGTTTCACACAAGCAGCCGACCACCAAGCAGATCAATCAGCTACTGTAAACTCCATAAGACACTCGCTTCGTTCTAGAGACGAACGACGCAACTCCGTTCGCGACGTTCACTTGCTGTACGCCACGTGGCGTCGCCAGCAGCTTCTGCACCGCGGCGGCGTCTTGGGCGTACACTGCGTCCCAGAGAGCCACGCGCTGGCCGAACTCGGGCGGCCACTGGACCGCCACCATCAGGGCGGCGACTGGCTGGAAACCACCGACTGCTCGACCTCTTACCAGCCAGGAGAGAGACACCAAGCCAAGCCGCCAAGGAACCGCAAGAACCATATAATGAATGCGTCGCCTTCGGACGCGAGTCTGGCATCGTCCAAGAAGCCGTCGACCGCCAACTCGACTAGCAGCAAGCGCACGCGGACAGTGATCGTCGCTCGCAGCATCAGCGACGCTGTACCGACAGCTGGTGCGGCAGGAGGAGCAGCTGTGGCAACCAGCAGCGGTGGGGTTCGTCTTGACAGTGGCGAGAGCCGCCTCCCAACGTACGCAGCGCTCGGGAGCGCGGACGACGTGAGTCTGTACGAGAAGTACCTCGCGGACCAGCGGAGCCGCCCGAGCGCCGCGGAGCTGCGCCATGGCGCAGGAGGAGCGAGCCCACCACAGCACCTGAAAGCGTCGATGAAGCGCAAGACGATCAGCCAACTGATCGGCCTCGACACTGGAGCGACCTTGGTGGCCGCCAGCGACGCGTCAGCTGGTAGCAAGTCTACTGGCGCGCTACCCCGGACAACAGAGGGTGTGGGTCTGCCTGGCAGCTCCAAGGACGACGCGAATGCCGGCGCTAGTGTTGATGTTGCCACGCGGGCGCTCATTGCACTCGAGATGGAGAGCGACGCGAAGAAGCGGCGGGAAGCGCTCGTCGTGCACCGCACGTGGCTCGCAACGCTGCCAATCCACGAACGCTTTGTGCACCAGCGGCAGCAGAACGCGCTCCGGCGCTGGCGACAAGTGAACCGAGACTGGGAAGCGTTCAAAGCGCGCACGGCCAAGCGGCTGGGGAAGCCCGAGCAGGACCTCGTCATGAGCCGCGCAGCCGCGTACCGGGAGCACGTGGAGATGTACGAAGCGCTGCAGAAAGCGCGGCCTTTGGCCGACAAAGTCGGTGGCGACATCTGGCTCGTGAGTCTGCGCGACGACGGCACGCGGTTCGTCCCCGTCGGGAACATCTTCAGCGGCCTCTTCTGTCCGATCCGCGAAAGCACGCGCATTGGGCCCCGTATGCGCCGGCCATTCGACCTGTCGCGTGGCCACGAAGGCAACGACAGCGACGACCGCGACAGTAGCAACAACGACGACACGCACGGACGCGAGCATCGGCCAGCGTCGCAGCTGGAGAAGCGCTCGTCCGAGCTGCTCGCGACGCAGAAGCGGCGGCTGCGGAAGCAGCTGCTGGAGCTGCTTCCGCACGAAGTCGGAGCGAGTGCAAGCAGTCAATTGGCAGTCGACACTGTCGACCTCTTTGAGTGGGCAGCGAGAGGACGAGGCGACGAGAGCGCACGCGGAAGCAGCGACGGTACGGGGAACGAGTCGCTCGCGCTCCCACTCTCGCTCCAGCGCAGCAGCAGTACGAAGAGCGTCCGTGCGTCCTCTCAGCGAGACTTGAACGAGAGTGGACGAGCGCAGCAAGCCGACGCTCTTGTCGGCCCGAGTCTGACGCTCGCTGTCGATACGACAGATGACGTTCCCGTCCCAAACGACGGAGTGGCCAATCCGTCGCTACGACAACCTGCATTCACGTCCGTCGATAGCGATGTGCCAGTGCGTCTCAGCATGTACGGGGACACGAACCAGCAGCTGCAGCGGTCTCTAGTCCTCGAGAACGACGGCAGCACCGCACTCCATTACGAGTGGACGCGAGAGGCATTCGTGGCCGCCCCCGAGCTGACGCCACACTTGCGCAGCCACCAGGAAGACCACATGGCAGGGACTGGATGCGTCACGACAACGTCGTTGTCCGCCACTGTCGGCACGCTGCTGCCTGGAGAGAAGGAGCGGTTCACGTTCAGCTTCGAGTCGCAGCGAGCTGGTGTGGTGCTCGACAAGTGGCGGCTCGATGTCGACCCGCCTGCACGGATCAACGCCTCTGCTGGCGACGACAGGATTCACGTCTCCAGTCCGAGCCACTGCGGTCTGCTTCACGTGCGCTTGAGCTGCACAGCAGTCGACAACTTTGTGCCGCGTCAGCAGCTCGTGTCTCGACAGCGTGAGATGGAGCGGAAGGCGACAGTGTTCATGGTCGAACAGCTCCTTGAAGACGTGGTGCGGAACGTGCACTCGGACCCTGCAGTGGAGTTCCCAGAGCTGCAGGACGCAGCCCGCGCCTTCTACGACCTCAACCGCGTTTCAACCGCGTTCAGTGACGTGTACTACAGTGCGGCTCTCGTGCGGACGTGTCGCGAACTGTATGCTGCCGCGATGCGAGCGCTCCCGTCGAGTCGGGCGACAGTGGAGCAGACGACCGCACGAGACGCTCGTGAGGAGGCGACAAGCACAGCAGACGACATAGGGGAAGCACCGCTGATGACACTTGTGCCACCAGACGCTGGGAGCGTTGCACCAGAGGACAGCGACAAGGAGACAGGGCTGGAGGCGTCTACGCTCGCTACACACGAAGCAGACGAGTGGGACTCGCGACTCACGAGTCTGTGCGCGATCACCCGGCAAGCAGACGAGTGGAACGCTAGGCAGATCAAGCAGCTCACAGCGCAGCTGGTGGCTCTGAGCGACGTCGAAGAGGAGGAGGGAGACGAAGAGGAACAAGAAGATGGTGAGGACGACGAAAACGACGAAGATGGTGGGAAGAGTGACGACAGCGGTGACGAAGACGACGACGAGAGCGACACGGACGCAACGATCGACGAGCTCCATAAATCCAAGCAACGTGCGGCCGATCAAGGAAACCCCGAGACAGAGACGCTCGTAGACCGCAGAGAACGGGTTCGACAGGAGAGAGGGGAGCAGCGTCGGCAGCTTGAGGAACGCATCGTCGCACTGCGTTCACGACTCCAGGACGCCTTCTGGACGGCATACCTGGAAGCGTGCACAGCACCATACGCTCGGACGCAACTCTGCGCTCGCCTCGCTCATGGAATCTCGAACTTGTGCAGCGAAGTTCCAGTGATCCATGCGATCGCACGGATGCAGCAAGCGCACGGGCGAGACGTGAATGGCGCTGTACAACAGGACACGGAAGCAGGCGTCGCCCGCGTGCTCACGCGAGCGATCGACGAAGCCGTGGCCGCGGACGCGGATTATCAACGCGCGTACGAGCACAAGCGCAGGCAGTTCCACAGAGTGCTGCTGAGCGACAAGCTGACGCTGGAGCAGCTGGTGCGTGAACCAGGGACCCAAGCCACATCGCTCGAGCTTGGCGCCTCCCAGCTGTCGTCCTCGCTGGCGAACGGTGTCGTGTTCGTCCTCGTCGATCTCGACTTGGCAAATTGGTTCACACTAGTGCGAGATCGAGCCGACACGTCCGCGACAGTTGCGTCCGATAGCGATACCGAGGGAAGACTGAAGCTCAA
The DNA here is from genome assembly GCA_023334115.1 of Globisporangium megalacanthum. Taxonomy (NCBI): domain Eukaryota; phylum Oomycota; class Peronosporomycetes; order Pythiales; family Pythiaceae; genus Globisporangium; species Globisporangium megalacanthum. The sequence goes on along the minus strand of JAASGD010001160.1, from coordinate 2,296 downwards.
GTGGCAGTTCGCACCCGAGCTGCTCGAGCGGGACGACGTCGTGCCAGAGAAGGTGGCGCAAATCGCGCTCTCGCTTCACATGATCCAGCGAGCGGTGAGCGACAGTGCTGCTCGCGTGACTGCGATCGTCCTCGTGAGTGACTTGAGCTCTCCGCCGTTGACAAGGTTGACGCGGAGGCTGTTGAAACGAACGTTGCAGCCAGCGCCTGGTGTGGACACGGTGGACACTGGCAGTTCGGACGGCGCGGCGAAGGCCCTGGAGGAGCGTCAGGATCGCCTTCTCACTACCCTCGAATCACACCTTTCACTGCGACCGATCGCGACACTCGTGAAGCGAGCGTTGGACGTCGACGCGGACAGCGACACCACTGTTGACTTCTGTGAGTCGTTCACTCAGCTGGACGAGAAGCTTCATGCGCTGCGACGCGCAGACGCACACGATGCGGACGCAAAGAGCACGTTGGACGCAGACGCGGTAGTTGGCGCCGACCTTCCCGTTCCTGCTCCGACTTCGCCAGTGATCATTGTGCTGGAGCACATCAAGGTGCTTGCAAAAGCTGCGAGCGGCAACAGTGCCAGTAAAGACGCAGACAGCGAAGATACAGCGTCACCTCCGGTGAACGCACCAGCACCAGTTGGTGTCCCTACTGCACCAGCTGCCGAGCCGAAGCCGGGAGCAGCAACGGCCTTGTCGCGCAAGAAGAGCGTGTCGCCTCCTGCTCCACAGCCCAAGGCGACAGCACCAGCGGATCCGAAAGCGACAGCAGCCGCAGTGTCGTCGCCGCCGCCTTCTCTTGTACTTCCGAGCACGACAACTATCACGACAGTAATGCGTGACGCGTCCGCTCCGACCACAGCTGCAAGCGACAGAACGAGCGCTGTCGCGATAGACCGCACGCACGCGGACGCGCTCGGATCGAAGTTCGCCGAGAGGTGCGACGTGTTCGTGCTCGACACGCTGCTCCCGTCGCCGTGGGATCGTGTTCTCCCACGACAGGTGAGTGCAACTGTTGGCCAAGCGGAGCCGCCCGTGGTCCTGGGACCGCACATGCGAGCGAGAGCTGAGCAGTGGGATGCGCTCGCTCGACGTCGGACGCTCCTGTCGCCTGGTTCGTCCCCTGTCGTGCCCACGACAGCGATCGTTGGCGGCACGAACCTCGCTCGCAAGCTGCGGCTGATCGACAGTTTGCTCGAAGTCGCGGACGCGATCTACTTTGTCGGCGACGTTGCGCTCTCGCTCTACCGTGTACTGTTCACGACGCACGACGACAGGCGCAGACGATGGCGCAAAGAGCCGGAGCGCTCGCCATTGAGCTTGTGGAGCGTCCTTGGGCCGGCCGTGGAGCGTCTCAAGCAGAAGGCACAGCGCAAGTGCGTTCAACTGCTCCTGCCTGTGGACTGGATCGTCGGAGAAAGCTCACTTGAGGAACAGGACACCACGAGCGGAGGTGTCATGGACGACGACGACGACGACGAGGGAGACGACGACGACGAGGAAGAGAACGACAGAGACGACGCTGGTGAGCGCGGCAGCAAGAAGAAGAAGAGCAAGCGGCCACAGAAGCGAGGGAAAGCGGCGGCAAAGTCCAAGAAACCTGTCGTGGAGCCGGACGAGGTCGCTCCGTGGCGAGCTGGGATGCAGTGGACGTACGAAGGAGCGACCGCACGTGTGGGTTACCGTACATCTCCAGGCTTGACCGTGCAGGCAGAGAGCACGAGCTGGGTCTCGGTCTTCGACGTCGGGCACGACGTCTTCACAAAGTTCGCCGTTGTCGAAGGCAAGGGGAGCGTGCTCACGTCACGGCCCAGCACGAAGGACGGCAATGACGACGGCGGTGACGACAGCGAAGACGAGACTGTGGCCACTGTGCCGTCAGGAGCCATAGGCGATCCGCACGATGGCGGATCCGAACCTCTCGAGAGCGTTGCTACCACCACAGGTGTCGGTTCTCTTGGTGACGGACACACCTCAGCGACCGACGCTGACGACGTGCCAGCCGACAGCGAGCTGGACAATCCGACGGACTTTGAGTTCGAGTGGACGTTCCGCGCATTCGACGTGGGGCCAGAGTCCATGGCACTTCTTCTCCGCCGTCTCGACGACCTCGATCGCAGCGCAGAGAGCAGCGACAACAGTGGCGTAACCCATCCGTATCATCAGCTCATTGTCCATGGGCTCTTTGGTGCTGTCGAGTTCCAAGGCTTCGACCGAGCCACACGCGAGTTCGTGACGTTCCTCGAGCGGCGACAGCAAGTGACGACGCTGCAGGGCGTGCAGAACGAAGAGAATGAAAGC
>JAASGD010001159.1:0-12766 GCA_023334115.1 Globisporangium megalacanthum | reverse complement strand
TGTGCCACGGAGTGCTCATTGAGCGCATCGACACGGTGCCCGAGGGCATGGAGGAGCTGCCGATCCAGTACTCTGCGTCGTCACCGGACGAGCAGGCGCTCGTCTGTGGTGCCAAGTACTTTGGGTACGAATTCATTGAGCGCGAGCCTGGGAGCGTGTCGGTGAAGACCCCAAGCGGAGCCGTCGACCGGTACGACATCCTCGAAGTGTTTGAGTTCGACTCGACCCGCAAGCGCATGACAGTGGTCGTACAGCGACGCAAGACCGACGAAGAGCTAATGCGGATAACAGATGACGACGAAGACGAGGTGCTCGTGCTGACCAAGGGTGCGGACAGCGTCCTCTTTCCTCGCTTGGCGTCCAACGCGGTGTCGGCGATCAACGCGAGGACCCGCGAAGCCACGCTCAAGAACCTCGAGACGTTTGCGCAGGACGGGCTGCGAACGCTCGTGATCTGCTCCAAGAAGATGAGTGTGACGGACTGGGAGGCGTTCCACCACCGGTACCGCATCGTGAGCGCCGACTTGCAGGAAGTGGAAGCGAAGGCGCGAGGCGACAAGAACGCGATCGACGCGCTGCAAGGCGAACTGGAGAGCGAGTTGGAGCTGCTCGGTGCGACTGCGATTGAAGACCGACTGCAGGACGGCGTCCCCGAGGCGATGGAGCAGCTGGCGAGAGCGGGCATTTGCATCTGGGTGCTCACGGGCGACATGGAAGAGACGGCGATCAACATTGGGTACGCGTGTCGGCTGCTGAATAACGACATGCAACGTCATGTGATCAACTCGGCGACGTACCGGACGAAGGGCTCGATTCTGCGTCAGCTCGACAAGGTCTTTCACTCGATCTACGATGTCTTGGACGTCGACGCTGTCCCGGATCTGTCCGACGCTGGCGCAACCGCCACGCCGTCGATGCCTCCCCGGAAGCAGACGCAGGTGGAGCACGCACTCGTGATCGATGGCGGCTGCCTGAACCTGATCCTCGAAGACCCGCTGTACAACCTGCACCTGCTGCGCGTGTCGCTGCTCTGCAAGGTCGTGGTCGCGTGCCGCGTCTCTCCGCAGCAGAAGGCGCAGCTCGTGGAGCTCGTGAAGCTGAACGTGCCGGACTCGCACACACTGTCGATCGGCGACGGCGCGAACGACGTGCCGATGATCCAGAGCGCGCACATTGGGATCGGCATCAGCGGACAGGAGGGGATGCAGGCTGTGAACAGCTCGGACTACGCGCTCGGCCAGTTCCGCTTCCTCAGCACGCTGCTGCTGGTGCACGGGCGCTGGAACTACGACCGCGTCGCGGCGCTTACCGTGTACACGTTCTACAAGAACGTCGTGTACTGCGTGTCGCTCTTCTGGTACGCGGTCGTGAGCACTGGCTACTCGGGCACGATGCTCTACTCGGCGTTCATCCAGCAGGGCTACAACCTCCTCTTCACGGCGCTGCCCATCATGATCTACTCAGTGTTCGACCGCGACCTCCCGAAAGAGATGGTGCTCCAGTTCCCGGCGCTGTACCACTCGTCGACGCGCAAGCACTCGCTCTTCTCGTACCTCATGTTCTGGAAGTGGATCGTGCTCGGCTTCATCGACTCGGTCGGCGTCTACTTCTTCACGCTGCTCATGTCGTACAACATCATGCGCAACGGGGAATCGCCCGAGTACACGGTGATCGAGAGCATCGGGTGGACGGTGCTCTGCATCGTCGTCAACGCGCGGTTCTGCCTCATGGTGAACTCGTGGGACGTCCTCGAGATCGCCTCCATGGCGATCACAGTCGCCGCGCTCTACGGGTTCCAGTATGTGGTCGACTCGATCACGTGGAGCGATCCGGACTACGACACGTACACGTTCCCGTGGGTCTTTGAGCGCGGAGGCTTCTGGCTCGGGCAGCTCTTCGCGGTCGTCGCGATCCTGGCCAAGGACTTTTTCTACGAAGGGTGCCGTCGCCGGTTCTTGCCGGACTACCGCGACCTCGTCCGCGAGACGATGCTGTCGTCGTCGAAAAAGACGGCGAAGGGGACTGAGGGCGACTTTGAGTCGCCAGGCGCCGCGGTGCAGACTACTCGGATCGAAGAGCTCGTGCGATTCAAGCCGACGGCAGCGAGCTACCTCAATCCGGAGCTCGCCAACATGATGGACTACCAGGAGCGGCGCGTGCTTGACCGCGTGCCAGTGCGCTACACGGCGTCCAGTCGTGCGGCCAAGTATCGCGGGTTCGCGTTCGACCAGCCAGCGCACATTGTGAATTGGATCCTACATACCAACGGGAACGGGAGCGAGAACAACTCGCGTCGCAAAGGCATCAACGTGTACGTGCGGCAGCAGATTCTGCTGTCGGACGACCCAGTGGTGTTTGAGAACGAGCGCTACCAGCCGTTCTGCGGCTTTGGCAGCACATACCCAGGGTATCTGCTGCCGACCGACCGCAGCCGCTGGAGCGACCGGTCGGGGAAACTGAGCGCCATGGTCATCCCTCTCGCCGGCCTCGAGCTCAACCTCGACGTTCCTGGCTGCGACGAGGAAGGATGGGTGTACGCTACGGACTTTTCGCTCTTCCCGTCAGCGCCGACCGCACTCTCGCGAGGCAGCAGCAAGGACGGGCACGATAGTGTCCACCACCGCGCGAGCACGGCGACAAAGCGACCGGGCAGCAGCAAGCGCCGCGGGTACCAGGGCTTTGTGCGACGACGCGAGTGGGTGCTCTCGGAGAAGTACAGAGGCATGGCGGAGGCCGAGCTGGAGCGGCAGCAACGTGCCGTCGACGGTCGCCTGAGCAACCTGTCGGCAGTCTCAGTCGGCTCCATTCACGAAGACGAGAAAGAGGAGCTGTAGGAAGAAGATGACGAGGGTGACTGGCTGTAAGCAAATCCAACTGTGTGAAGAAGATACATGGACATTAGTGGTATTCAATTTGGCAGGAGCTAGTCGATTTTTTTGAGCGCAGCAAGTCAAAAACAGTTTGGAGCCTTCTGATTGGCTAACCCTTTTTTCGCGAGTTGCTGCAGAAATGCGTGCTGAAACCAGAATTTTTTATTTTGCTGTCAAAGTCGCGGGATCGGCAAATAAAAGTAATTCTGCCGCAGCAAACCTTTTGGGGGACTCAACTGCTTTGCTTGTGATTGGTCGAGCCGACCATTTCAAAGACCGAACAAATAAAAAATATCAACTGCAGCTGCCAAATTGAATACACTATTGTTGGTGTCTTTTGTGTAAACTACAACGGGAAGCAGTTGTTTGAATAAATTCGCTAGTACGGACGCACGCAATACAGTAGGCGAGTGACTTCACGGGACGCCTTCAGCTTTCGTACTCGCACTGTCGCTGTCGTCACTGGTTGGTGGTACAATCGCTGCGTTGAAGACGTGGTGGATCGCTAGCTCAGACGTGACAGCGCGCTTGCGCAGGTTGGCGTTGCTCGGCCCAGTCTCGCCCTGCAGGTTGTCGAGGTAAAAGCTGGCGGCGACTTCGTCGTCGTCGATGTCGGGGAAGTCGGGGACGCGGGGGAAGTTGATGAGCACGCCGTGCGGGACCTTGAACGACCACATGTAATACTTCAGTTGTCTGAGGTGCTCGGCCGTGAGCCCCCTTACCAGTGCTTTCAGCTCCAGGATGCAGTGGCTGCCATCAGCGAAGCCCACGATGATGTCTGCGCGTCGGTGGCCAACGACGTGGCCGTCGTACGTGATGTCGATGCTCACCTCCTCCGCCACGCTCACGCCACGTTCGTGCAGTTTGCGTAGCTCGATCAGCAATGCGCGTTGGTAGGTTGCCTCGAGCTGCGCGTTGCCAAGCGCTGCGAACACTTTGTTTGCGAGGGCGACGACTGTGCGCTTGAAGCTGGCAAGGGTCTCGTGCTTTTGCCCGGGGACTTGATCGTTAACGTCCGGTTCTGTTGTGCTTTCGGATGCGAAGGGGATGCTGAGGCGCTGCAGCCCAAGTGTCACGGCGTCCAGTGCGCTTGCAACTCCGACCGCCGCCAAGGGCTCGGTGGCTACTGCAGAGGCAGCAGTTGTTCTTTGGCTGCAAGTGATCATTGAGCAGATCGTGTCTGTCGAGAGAATGATCGATTGGGCTATGAGAGAGATCTTTGCAAAGACAAAGTCTACGAGTTTAATGTACACTGTATCCTTGAAACTCGTGTTGGGTTGAGAAGTTGTCGACTTCTGGAGAACTGAACTGTTCGACATGTTGATACTGGTACAAGCCACACGGCTCAACCAGCAATTCTAAGCAGTATGAACGAAGTACTCAACCGAGCAGATGCGCATTGAGTAGGTTAGAGACGGAATGGACAGCTTCTACGCCTTGAGGAAGTCCTGGAAAGCGTCGGTGCTCGCAAATGCCGCGTTGTTGCCGATCGCATTGAGCACGACTGCGAATTGCTGCTCACGCTCCTTGAGCATCGCTGGGTCGTGTTTGCCACGAAAGAGCGTGCCGATTGTTGCGGGCGGCAGGGGCGGTAGCAGCGGCGAGTTCGGCAGCTTCGCGTATAGTTGCTTGAAGTCGTTGTACCGCTTCTTCAGCGATCCGCTGCCATCCACGGCTTCGACGACGTAGTATACGACACTCTTCTGTGTGATCACCACGCCCCTGGTGGTGAAGATCGTCTTGCTGCTTGGGTTGGAGTTGCTTGGTACGGTGTTGTCAGCGGAGACGACAGCGACAGCACTTGCAGCGGATACGTTGGACGCTGGGGGTGCGGCTCCCTGCGATGCAGTTGAGGAAGAGCCGACCGCTCCAGCAGAGACGCTCGAAGCCGGCGGGGCCGCCGCAGATTCTTGCACAGGTGTAGACTGGGAGCAGCCCATTGTCGATTGTTGATGGACGTCTGGGGCGTGAGGTACTGGGATGTAAGCTTGAGGCGAGTTGGGGAATGAGGTGGCGGTCGGGAACTGGTTTCTTCGAGCAAAGGGTGAGTGGGAGAGCAAAGCCCGTTCAAGCCGGCGTCAGTCACAAGCAACTGGTGCGCATGGAAGAGAGGCATCCACACATGCGCTGCCAGATGCTCGGTACAAAAATACAGTGTAGAACCATCCACCCGAATCGCCTCCATGTGGCGTAGAATGGTAACGTATCGCGCAGCCGAGTCCTCCATGTCGAGCATGGAGTGCATCAGCACCTCTGCTGGCAATGACCGTGATTATGAGCGTAAGCTGCGGCAGTTTGGCAATGCAACCTATAATGTATCTCTCTCAATAGTACTCCACGTCGCTGCTAGAGCACCCGCCACACAAACACACTCTTGTCGTTCGCGCCGATCGACACAAGCCGTGAATCGTCGCACGTGAACGCCACGGCGCTCACGTTCATCCCGTGACCACGGAGCGTGTGCTGCTCCGCGTGCTTCGACAGACACGGCGAGTCGTAGACGCGAATCTTGCCTCGGTTGTTCCCAGACACCAGCAGTTCGTGACTGTGAGCTTTCGTGAGGGTGTGGAAGTACTCGTCTTCACGCGAGAAATCCCAGATGCCCTGCGCCAACCACGAGAAGACGCACGACTGCGTCGCCCACTGGACGTCTTTCATGCTCGACGGGGTCGTCACTTGGCTGCCGTCGAGTGTACTCACGAAGAGCAGCTCCCACGCTTCACTGTTCAGTCGCAGAGCGCTGCTGTCGGCAGCAAAGTCCACGTGGGTGATTCGGCCGTTCGCCTTGGGGAACTTGAAGCGCAGCGAGAAGTTGTCGAGCGTCGAGTAGAAGTACACGCAGTGGTCGGCCGACCCAAGCGCGAGCAGCGTGAGGTCAGGAGAGAACTTAATGTCAGCGATGGTCTGTTTGCTGTCCCGTCCTTCGTGCAGTACATCGAGTGTGAGCGCGTCCATGACCACGAAGGCGCCGCTCTTGTTGGTGTCACCACCACGCTTCTCGCTGCTGCCACCACCTCCGAAACCAGCAGCGAGCCATTTCCCATCGGGAGAGAAGCAGACGCAGCGCAACGAGCCGTCTAGCGTGACCTTCGCCACTACTTCGCGACGGTTCAAGTCCCACACGCGCACAGTTTGGTCCTCCCCGACAGTGGCGACCAGCTCTGCTCTCTGTGGATGGACACTGAGACCGTAGAGCCCTGTGTGATCGAAGTGGCTCTCAGTCACCACGCTGGTCTCTCCTGTTAGCCGCGACAGCTCAAGGATCTCGCCTCCTTTAGTTCCAATGAGCACCCGGTCTTCCGCGATGTCCCAGCACACACTCCGGACGAGCGCGTTCTGACTCGCGGGCTTGACATCGTTTACGTCGAAGTCAGCGAGCGGGGTAACCGTCTTGGACCAAATCTTCACGTGGCCGTCTCGTCCTCCACTCACACATCCTTCTTTCGTTGCGTGGATTGCATACACGGCGCCATTGTGCGCTGGTACCGCTCGCGACACAGCACAGGATTCCCAGACGTACAAGTGTCCGGTCGAGCAACCAGTGACGACGAGGCTGCCGATCGATGCGCCACACAGGATCGGCTGGAGCTGGGCCTTCGAACCAAACACTCCGTAGGCGCCAACGAGACTTGGCGGATCGATCCTCCAGAACACCACGTGATTCTTGCCACCGGACACCAACTGAAACGACGACGCCGGGTCCTCGATGAACGTGACGAAGAACACGTCGTGACGAGTCGTCTTGGACGACGCCAGAAGAGCACCGTCGAACCACAGCCCGCTCGTTGATGCGTGCACTGCGAGTGAGTGGTGCTCGTCTTGCCCGATTGATGCGAGCATGCGACCGTCCGCGCTGAAGCTCATGTAACTGACCGCCTTGGTGTGGAACTCGCTGAGAACCGCGACTGTCGAGCATGACGTCGGCTCCCAGATATGAATGCGAGGACTCTCTCGCTGGAGATTCTCTCCACAGATCTCGCCCGTCGCGACAAACGTCCCGTCCTTCGATCCGGCAAGGCTCACGATCGGCCGCTTGTGCTCTCGGTAGAACGTTTGGGCATGCGTGCGGCGGTCGTAGTGGATCCCGATGCACCCGGCGTGGTACACGACGTGCTTCGTCTTGGAGTAGACAGCGTTGTTGCGGACATCGTAGGTGCGGTACCCAAACACGTGCTCGAGCGAGAAAGCGAGTTTGCCGGCGACCCCGTCCTCTGCTGTCGGCTCTTTCGTGGCAGATGACGGCGGGATGATGGCACTGAGGTACGGCTTGATCTCCTCCTGCGGGACATTGACGAATGATTCGGGGAGAAAGAGCCCCTCCGCCGTCATATCAACGTCATCTTCTGGGTCTTTCAGCGGCACTGAAGCTGTGCCTTCCTCACTGCCAGTTGCACGCGTCTTTCGCCACTGGAAGACACAGCGATCGGTCCTGCCGATGCTAACGCAGTGAGCGCCGCCGCCTTTGCCTGAAAACTCGACGTTGGCCACTTCGCCGCTGTGCCCGACGTACGCCTTGAACCCTGCTCCTTTCACGAAGCAAGGAAACTTGAACATGTTGAGTGCTCCGTGAGAAGTGCCCACGACAACGACTGCCTTGTTGACATCTGGGGACATCCCCGGAAGCGATGCTGAGCAAGCTGTGATTTGGATCGGAGACGCAGCGGCGGTGGCCGGCCACACGCCTTGGTTGGACCAGTTGTAGATCGTCCCACACGTTTCCCACTTCTGGTTGCGCAGTGCAGTCGCACTCGCGACGTGGGAGCCCGTCGTGATATCCGCAAACAAGAGCTCGAAGCCGCCGCAGTTGCTGCGAATGTACTGCGAGTCGCTCGAGATGTCGAGGTGCGTGATGAAGCTCTTGTGCTTGCTAAACACGGCTCGCTTGGTGTACGAGCTCGGCACATCGTAGATGTAGATTGAGTTGTCAAGGGAGCCGACGACGAGTGACTGCCCGTCTGGGGAGTACTTGATCACCGAGATGGACTGTTCCGTATCGCGCGTTTCGTACACGAGCTCTACGCTGAGCGTTCGCTCCTCAAAGACCAGTAGACTCCCGTCTTTCTTGTGCCGCTTCCCTGCGCCCCCGCTTCCAAGTCCAACCGCGATGAAGTCACCGTCGAACGAATATGCGCACGCGCGGCTGCTCGTGTCGAGTTCTTTCGCCAGGACCTGCACGTGGCGCTGCAAGTCCCAGACGCGCAGCATTCCGTCATCGCCGCTGGTGCAGAAGCGCTCTTTCGACGGACACACGCTGAGTCCGTGGAGCTCTTTTCGAAAGTGGTGCGCGAAAGCTGTCACTTCTGTGCCGTCGGGTGTGCGCAACGTCTGGATTGAGCCGTCCAACGCCGAGAGTTGGTGGATCGTGCTCCCCATTGTGCCGATCACGAGGACGTTGCGCTCGAAATCCCAGAAGACGCTGCGAATCGCATGCTTCGTACCGTTGAACTCGCTGAACTCGCTCAGACACTCGAGATCGGAGCTCCAGAGCTTCACGACCCCGTCTTTGCCGCCACTCACGATATGGTGAGGCGCTTTCTTGACGCAGTAGAGCGCCGCGACGCTTCGAGTGTGTGCGGGAACGATGCTCACGAGCTCAACGCCCTTGAAGCGGTAGAGATCACCACTTGTCGTGCCGACAATCGCGTCCTTGCCGCAGAAGACGACGCTAAGAAAGCTTTGCATGAGCCCCTTCTTGCCGAGGATGGCGTTCTTTTTGATCAGGCAGTTGCCCGCGAGGCGCCAGAACAAGATCACGTTCGCTCCGACCGTCAGCAGTACTACGCTGTCCAAAGTGGTCGAGGAGCCACTGCTTGGCTTGCTTGATTTACCTGACACCGCGGACACGTCACCACTGTCAGCGACGAGCTGGGACTCGTGCTGGAAAGCAACCCCGAGGATGCGACCTGCGCCGTTTGTGCTAGCACAGGCAAGGAGAACTCCGCTCTGCCAGTCGTAGATCGCGAGCGAGTTGTGGTCGTCGAGTCCGACGCTTGCGAGGAGGTTTCCTGCGGTGTTGAAGCTCATCTCAGTGATGCCGCGGCGGTGGTATCCGCGGAGGGACGCCAGCAGTTGCAGCGTGTCGATTCGCCAGATGTGAATCACAGGGTACTTGCCCATTTGCCCCGAGGCCACGATCTCAGTCGAGTTGAAGGCAGTAGCAGGCACCTCCAGTGCGCCTTTTTCAGTCGGGGGGTCTGCACGACTCCCCGAACCCGACGTACTCGGTCGCGTCTTGCTCTTGATGCCAAAGTGTGCCGCGACACTCGTGACTTCATCTGTGTGCTGCTTAAAGTGCCGTTGAAGCCAGAGCTTGTTGTCCTGGACAACCACGACGTTCGCGGCCGGAAAGACCAGGTAGCCCTTCGACTTTGTCAGGAAGACGTTGTTACGGGCGTCGTGGCAGCGATAACCGTGCACCCACTCGAGCTCAAGGTTCTCGCTTGGAACCGCCGTGAGCTCAAGATCTGCCTCATCCGGGGCGTCAGCAGGAGCGATGCTGCTCGACACCCAGTGCTTCACAGGCAGCGTGGCGGAAGTAACACCAGCTGGTTGCGCTCCAGCGACTTTGTCGCCTCCCAACCCAGCCGGAGTATGCTCATACAGCATTTCGAGCGCAAAGTCGCCCGCCGCCACAGCTTCGTCGAACCCGGATCGCTCGTTTCCGTGGCTCATCTCAAGCTCGTCGTCGGATGTCGGGTGATACTCGTACTCGGTCACTACGGCGTTGTCGCTGTCCATATCTTCCTCTTCGTACTCGACGCGCCACTGGAAGACGCACCGCTCCTCTGTGGCACACGCGACGACTGTGTTGTTGTCAGCGCTGAAGCGGACAGCAGAAATGGCGCTGCTTGGACCGTGGACGACCTGGCAAAGCGCGTTCTCCGCGACACAGGGGTATCGGTAGAGACGAAGGACACCAAAGTCATCGCCGGTAATCAGGAGCTCGCTGGAGTGGCGGCTCTCGCGGTTGCTGGAGCGATCGAGTGCAGTGACCTCGAACCGGCAGCTCTCGGGAGTCGGCCACGCGCCTTGCACCCACCACCCGTACGGACATGTCCACGAAAGCCACTCGACGTCCTTGAGTGTCGCGATGCGCGTGATCTCAACGCCCGATGCGCTCTCGAAGAACACCATCTCACCTTTGTTCGTGGCGTTTGCCATGATATACTCGCCTGTTGCCGAGAAATCGAAGTGACTGAGGACCGCGCTCGCGTCGCGGGCTTTGCACTTGCCTTTCGACGCCCAGTCCTCAGTGTTGTACGCGTAGATAAAGTTGTCGCTCGAGCCAACCGCGAGTGTGAGTCCGTCGCCGGAGAACTTGACGTTCCGAATGTACTTCTTCGAGTCTTTGGTCTCGTATTTGACGGCTAGGACGTTCTCGCTCAACACGGCGAACGCGCCTTGCTTGTTGGGGTTGATGAGCTTCGCGTGCAGCTTAGACAGTTTCGAGTCGTCAGCGCCTTGCCCGATCACGAGAAGGGAGCCATCCGGGGTGTACGCGCACGTTTGCGACGGCGCTTCCAGCATCGCCATGCGCGTCTGCCTGTGCGAGCTCATATCCCAGATGCGGATAGTTCGGTCATCGCCAGTGGTGCAGAACTCGTTCTTGAGCGGATTCACAGCGAGACCGTGAAGCTCATGAGCAAAGTGGCCACAGAGCATGGCTCCGAAGTGCAGGTTCGAGCCGTCGCTCGTTGCGATCTCGTAGACTTCAGCACCGGACGTGGCGACGAGGAGCTTTGCGCCGCCATCTGGAGACGCGCTCACACTGCGCACGCGTGATGAGACGCTGCCGAGCGCTTCCATGTCGAACTGCGCTCCAGGCTCCATCCGTTTGCTCCACAGTCGGATCTTGCCATCTCGTCCCGCACTCAGCATCCCGCCCGCGAACGAGTGGAGCACATTCACGGCGCTGGCGTGGGCGTGGAGGACCTTCATGCAGTTGCGGCCTTCAAACAGCAAGACCTGGCCTCGGGCGGTGCCTGCGAGCACAAAGTTTGGATCGTTCGGCAGAGTGGCAAGACTCAGGAGGGTCTGCACTTGTGTCTTCCTGCCCAACACCCCACGGCGCTTGTAGAACAGCGGATGCTCGCTGGTGTATCGATCGTCGCTCTCCCGGGTCCAGAAGAACAAGTGCCGTCGTCCGCATGTGACGAAGAGATTGTTGGACGGAGCAATGCAGGCGTGCACCGGCTCGCTTCCGCACCTGTCCGCAAAGATCATTGCTGCTGGCTTGGTCCACTCGACACCGGTCGTCGACTGTGCCCACTGGTAGACCGCAACGCAGTGGTAGTCGTCCTGGCCAATCGTGACGAGCGTACGGCCATTCGGTGCCCAAGCGAGGTGTCGGATGCCGTGCTTGTGGAAGCCGCGCAAGACGCTGAGCGTGCTGTTCAGCGTCAGTACGCTCCAGACGACGACCTTCGGCACCAACCCTCGCTCCCCGGACGCGATGATGTTCTTGTTTGTAGGGTGCACCGCGAGGGTTTGAACCTTGCCCGAGTGGTGGCACGCGAACTGCTGCTTGTGCTCAATGACGTCGTAGAGAATCACGACGCTCCCAGCAGGATACACGACCTTGGCAGTCGTGATGTACTTGACGATGCCACGGAAGTCGCTGTTGAACCCGTGGATCCACTCCAGGTCGAGAGACGCAGCTGGGAGTCGGGCGTTGGTCGACGGCGGCGCACTCGGCGCCGCGTTCGCGACCACACTCTGCCACGGCCTGAGCGGAATCGGCGTCGGCTGCACGAAAGACGGCGCTTTAGTGTCGCATGGGAAACTCAAGTCACGCTTTCGAGCCGCGTTGGCGTCGTCAAGAGGAGCGACGGGGAGCTCTAACTCGAGGTCGCTGTCGCCGTCTCGGTCGTTCTCCTCCATGTGCTCGTCCGGACAGTCAAAGAAGTCGATCCATGACGTCAGCTCGGGGGTGGTCTCTGCGAACCGGAGGAACTCGTGGAGCGTGATGCAGTCGTCTGGGCCGTTCTTGTGTGCCTTGTGGAACGCGTGGAGCGCGATCTCTTCCAGCACGAGCTCCGACGGGCACAGGACGCCAGCAGAGAGCTTGCAGAGGCCTGTGAGCGTGGACCTGAGCGCCAGCGTGAGCTCATCGATCGAAATCTGTCCTGTCTCGTTAAAGTCGTAGCAGTTGTACACAACTGCGCACAGCAGGAGGGTTGACATGTGCGGGGCGATTATGGAGGAGGAGAGAGGGCCAACCAGTGCATAAAACACGCAGGGGTTGTTAGTGCGTGTGCTACTGATAGTAGGAGCCGAAACGGAGGGAAAAGAGAGGACGCACACGTCAGCTTCTGCGCAATCGTCATGGCCGACATGACTGCGACTGTGCCGAGGAATTCGAGCGCGTCCACGAGTCCGTTCTGCACCGGCGTTCGGGAAGAGAAGATCAGTGTGAGGCAGTGCGTGGACACTCGTGTCCGACACTTCGCAGGGTTCTAGACCCCACAACTTCACTTCACTCCACTCACCTCGTCTGTGTCTAGCACAGTAAAGAGCGCGGCCGTGAGCTGGTCGATCTCGGCCTTTGCGTGGATCTCGAGCGCCGGCTGCAGCGCACGACAGACCTCGCTTGCCTCGTCCTGGTTGAGCCCGAACCCCTCGGCCACGTCGTTGAACGTCTCCCATAGTTTGTTCACATCTTTTTCAGACGCTACAAGTGGCACGCATGTGCGGCAAATGACAACGATTTCAGTGACCAGACACACAAGGCATAGCGCATCAGTAGGGATACAAGGCGCTCAGTGCCCTCTCCACTCCACACACCATTTACGAATGGCGTTGCGGCAGCGACGAACACCGCCTTGCCGTGCTTCTGGCCCATGAGCCCGGCTATTGTTTTCACGGTCAGAGGAGGCAGTGGGGCGACGAATGTGAGC
>JAASGD010001158.1:0-12769 GCA_023334115.1 Globisporangium megalacanthum | reverse complement strand
GACGGACTCGCGGAAGCCATTCGCCTGACGCTCTTCATTGGCGACGTGCCGTTCCGCGACGAGCGCCTGTCGGAGGCGCAGTTTGACAACCTCAAGGCGGCACTTCCGTTCCGTCAGTTGCCTGTTTTGGACGTCGACCACGGCGCGCTCGTGCTCGCGCAGTCGCAGGCGCTGCTGCGGTACGCTGGCCGCCTCGCAAAGCTCTTCCCTGCGAACAACCCCGTGGCTGCGCTCAAGATCGACGAGATCCTGAACGTCCTGGACGAGTTGCGCGTCCGCATGGCGGCGTCCCGCTCCGAAGACGACCCTGTCGCGAAGAAGGAGATGCGTGAAGAGCTCGCGCAGCACGTTATCCCACAGTACCTGAGCATGCTGGAGCCGCGCTTGGCGCAGCTGCGGCACTTCCCAGGCTGTCGCAGCTCGGACGAGAGCAAACTCCCCAAGGTCTTTGTACACGACATTGTCGTCTTCCTGATGCTCAAGTACTTCCGCATGGGCGTCTTCGACTACATCCCGTCCAACATTGCGGACGACTATGGCGCGTTGTGTGCGAGCTTTGACGCTGTGGACGCACACCCAAAGGTGAAGGAGTGGTATGCCCTACAGCAGCACAGTCGTGGGGCGGTGGGCGGTGTCGACAGCAGCAGCGATGATCCGAGTCTAAACCCGAGCCTGCTGAAACCGAACGGCCCCAATCTGCAGCAGAAGTTGACGCTGACGTACGTGGACCA
Source organism: Globisporangium megalacanthum (assembly GCA_023334115.1). NCBI lineage: Eukaryota > Oomycota > Peronosporomycetes > Pythiales > Pythiaceae > Globisporangium > Globisporangium megalacanthum. The sequence goes on along the minus strand of JAASGD010001158.1, from coordinate 12,038 downwards.
AGCTGGTCGCGCCGAGCCCATCCGTCTGGCGCTCTTCCTCGGCGACGTCGACTTTGAAGACGAGCGCATCTCGTTCGACGAGTTCGCCATCCGCAAGGGTTTGCTGCCGTACCACCAGCTGCCGGTGCTCGAAATTGGCGGCGACTTCCTCGCGCAGACGTTCCCGATTCTGCGTTACGCTGGCACCATCGCACGTGGGGACAGTGGCGCACTGTACCCAGCCCACGACCCGCTGCTCGCAGCGCGTGTCGACGAGATCCTAAGCGCACTCGACGATCACGACAACGAGTACACGCAGCCGCTAGTTCGTGAGACAGACCCGCTCGTGCGTGAAGCGATGCTGCGCCGGCTCAGCGAAGATGCGATTCCAGAGGTCCTGGCGTTCCTAGACGCACGCGTAGCACACGCGAACGGCGAGTTTGCGTGCGGTGACACCCTCACGGTCGCGGACTTGGCGCTCTTCTCGCTCGTGGAGTTTCTACACGAATCGTCGAGCAGCGGACTGCCAAGAAAGGTCATTGAGCCGTTCGAGCACCTTTCGCGGGTGCACGAGCGTGTCTTGCAGCACCCGAAAGTCGCCGAGTGGTACGCGACCCATTTGCGTGGGGCGAGAGCGAGAGACGGGTGCGAGTGCCTCGAGCAGGAGGAGGCGGAGTCTAACCGTCCGGAGTCGGAGGTGCATGGGTCGTCCATGCTAGCGGATTGCGCTCGTCTACTGCCGCTGCTCCTCTTGCCACGTATGGTTGAGCGACTGTGAGCAAGCAAGTGCGTCCGTGTGAGTATGGATCAGGAGGAAGTGTAGGTTGGGAGACCAGGTGGATGTATGAATGAATGAATGAATGTACAGTGTTTCACTTCAACTTGCCCAAGAACACCGTGCATCGACAGCTTGTGGCTCACAATACCAGCACTACGACTTATGAGGTGTGTGGAAGAAGGTAGACGTCCTGTATTGGTCTCCACACCTCGAGAGCGCAGTTTGCTGCTGGCGTGACGCTGACGGGGTCAGCAACCTTCATGAATCGTCAGCGTCCATCTTGTTGGCTGCGACGCCTAGCTTGCATCTTTGTGCATTATGCGTCACCTCCTGCAAGATGGATGCAGCACACCGTGACGAAAAGAAGGGAAGGTATCATGTCGCCCACAGTCAAAAATCAAAACCGAAACAGCACTTGCTGCATTTGAGGAGAGAACGCGGCATCACAAAGGACGAAGCGCAGGAGGAGCAGCCATGTCGTCTGACGCCAAGGCCGCCGAGTACATGGCGCAGGGCAACAAGGCGCTCAAGAAGACGTCGTTCTTCTCCTTTGGCGGCGGCGGCACGCAAAAGTACGAGGACGCCAGCGACCTCTTTGAGCGCGCAGGCAACCAGTTCAAGATCTCCAAGCGCTGTGCGTAGGCGGCTGCTATGGGATTAACATCGTGGCTTGCGAGATGAGGGGGAAGGGCTGTCCTAAAACCCTTCTCCGTATTTTAATGTGGCGGCGCAGGGCAAGAGGCGGCGGACGCGTACGTCAAGTGCGCCGACTGCCAGGTGCGTTGATGAGATACCAACAACAACACCAACAACTCGTACTTAAGAGGGAGACCTGTGTGTATGTGTGCTAACGACACGACGCGCACTGCTTGCGTGAGCGCAGATGCGACTGAAAGAAAGCTCGCGTGCCGCGCAGTTCTACCAGCAGGCGGCCGAGGCGCTGGCAAAAGTGAACCCGACAGGTTCGTCCCATGGTTGTATCCGTGCTTGGATGTGTATCTTAGACCAGCAAGAGTGACAAGCGCACTGTACAACAGACGCGGTGGAGCACTTCCGCACTGCGATTGCGATGCTGTGTGACGCGGGACGGTTCTCGAACGCTGCGAAGCTCCAGAAGCAGATTGCTGAGATCTACGAGAGCCAGGACAACAAGGAAGAGGCGCTCGAGAACTTCCGCCAGGCCGCCGACTACTTTGACGGCGAGAACCAGGCGTCGTCGGCGAACAACATGCGCTTGAAAGTCGCGCAGTTCTCTGCGCAGCTCGAGCGCTACGACGCGGCGCTCGAGATCTACGAGAGCATTGCGCGCACGTCGATGGAGTCGAACTTGCTCAAGTTCAACGCGAAGAACCACTTGCTGAACGCCGGCATCTGCGCGCTTGCGACGAAAGACCTCGTGCTCGTGCAGCTCAAGCTCGCCGAGTTCCAGGAGATTGACTACACGTTCAGCGACAGCCGCGAAGGCAAGTTCCTGCTCGCGATGGTCCAGAGCTTTGAGGCGTTTAGCGCCGACGGCTTTGCGGACGCCGTGTATCAGTTCGACACGATCTCGAAGATTGAGCCGTGGAAGATCTCGATCTTGCTCAAAGTGAAGGAGAGCATCTTGGGCGAAGTGGACGTTGCGCAGGACCTCACTTGAGAGCTGCGGTGCTTGGAGGAGGAGACGACGTTCTCTCTCGCTCTCGCTCTCTTGATGCCGCTACAGTGGCGTGAGTCAATGCCAACAAGAAGAAGACGAGTGGCTTTCGTAACGAACTGGCTTCACCTGCTGCTGCCTTGTGGCTGGCACCATGAGGGCGTTAGTCGTCGTCATCGTCGCCAATGATGCTCTTCTTCTCGGAGAACGTGACGAGCGGCGACACGAGCGGCCCTTGGAGGTAGAAGAAGAACTGCTGGTACGCGGGTGGGCGCTCGCTCGCACTCTCACTACCAGGCACTTCAGAGTCAGCACCAGCAGTGCCTGGCTCGTCGTCGTCGTCCTTGAGCTCCTTGAGCTTCAGGCCTGGATAGCACTCGCCCTTCCGGAGCGATATCCGCTCTTGCTCCTGTGATCAGCAGGTACCATACGTAAGTGGCGTTAGTCTCTCTCTATCACTCTCAGACACACGCATGGTCGTACCATGAGCTGCTGGTTGTGGACGAACCAGTCGGGGAGCTGCTGGGGGAGCGTAACGAGGTCGACGTCAAAGAGCTCAATGAACTGCTCGTTCTCGAACCGCGTCTTGATACTGCTCGCCAGGTTACGGTACTAAGAAGGAAGTGCGTACGTGAGTAGGGAGAGAGTCAAGAGATCCAGACGGTCATGAGTGGTTCACTAGGCCATCTCCACTGCCGCCTCACCTTGTCGATTGTCGCAGTCAGACTCCAGTTCTGAAGACGCCGCAAGCAGCCGATGATCGTACCAGAGAAGTGCACGCCCGTCCTGCAATAGCCACACTCCAGTCAGTCTCCCAACAGTAGTGGCCGTGTGATACTGGGCCTTATATCATAGTCAATAGAGCCACACACGCACTTGCACATGACGAGAATCGGGTGCCGGCGCTGGTCGAGAATGTGCTCGATCGCCTCCTTCGCCATCCCTTCGCTCACGCCCTTCCAAGGCGCACTATTACGGTACTTTTGCCCCAAGTGGATCTGTGTGGTGAGGGTGGAGCGTGTCGTGTGAGAGTGAGAGTGAGAAACATGGACGCACACAAGCACAGCAAGAGAGCCACCACGAGAGCAACTAGAAACAGATCGCCATCGCCCCCCATCCCACACACACACAAGCGTACACTTCCTCCTTACACCATGCACGCACCACATTCACGTCGCGCTCCTTTAGAAAGTCCACGAGCTCGCGCGAGAGGTCGTCGTAGGACAAGTACACGACGGTGCTCAGCTGCAGCGTCGCGAGGTACGGGAAGGACGACGCGTCGCACTTGTTGGAGCGGAAGACGCCGTCCTCGACGATCTCGAAGAAGAGCGGCGGGTTGTAGGACGGCAGAGTCCCGTAGCTCGTTGGGCCAGCTGCTGCTGTTGTTGTTGAGATGGTGGTCGTGGTCGTGGAGACGTCGCTTCCAAGCCACTTGGGCACCGCATCGCGTTCCATTGCCAAGATCCGCTGCACCAGGTCACCACGTTTTATAATAGTTCTCTCAAGTGCGATTTCATGATATCCCCTGTTTAAATCGCATACTCGATATAAATCATCTCACATACTACAAGCAAGTTTATCAATCTGTTTCCCGCTTTCCGAAAGGGAATGGTGGCACGGCGCATCCTCTCACAGGCAGAAAACTGCTCCCAAAATTAATAAGTGTTGTGGCTCACTCAAGTCCAGCCTTTGTCACGCGTGGCGTGGCGTTCTCCCATTCCATTCGCTCTCTCTCTCGCTCGCTCTCGTTCCACTTCCTCGACGGTGGCCATGGCGCGCAAGAAGAGCAAGAGCGGCGCTGTGAAGCAGAAAGCGAACGGGACAGCCGATGCTTCGGAAGCGGCGGAAACAGCAGCACTAGTGATGCCGCTTCACGCAGAGAAGGAAGAAGCGGCGGCTGCGGTCGTCGTGATCGCGCCAGAGCCGCAGGACGCGGAGGAAGAGACGAACGGCGGTTGCTGTGCGAGCAGCTGCTGCGGTGACGACGCGCCGGCTGAAGTGACGCCTGCAGTTGCGACTGGGAGTGTCGTTATGCCATCGGCTACGAATGGTACGACGACTGCGACTGAGGACGTTGTGGCTGAGAGCGCGTGTTGTGGGGCGGAGACAAGCGGCGGTTGCTGCTCCTCAAAGGCGGCGCTAGCGAGCGAGAGTCCGCTTCTCTCGCCTGCGGTTGGGGGTCCACCTGCTGCTTCAGACGCGTGCTGCTCGAGCGCAGTAGTAGCGTCCATGGAGACGAGCGACGGGTGCGGCGCCTCGTGTTGTGGACCAACGAACGCTCCTACGGCGGTCATGAAGGGCTGTTGCAGCTCTAGTGGCGCCAATAGCTCGTTAGAAGCGCAAGGTGACGGCTGTTGCGCCCCACCGCAGCCAGCAGCGGCCACTGGCTGCGGCTCTGGAGCCAAGAGCTCGTGTTGCACGCCAGCAGCAAAGGAGAACGCGCGCAGCCCATCCACTGCGTCAACGGGTGGCTGTAAGGCTGCTGCGAAGCCCAAGAGCTCGTGCTGCGCGCCAACTGTGGTGGAAGTGGCGTCGACCGGCTGTTGTGGCGTCACCAAGATGGACACTGGCTGCTGTGGTTCGGCTTCGAAGCCACTGGAGCGCAAGTACTCGACCAGCCACCCAGATCGTGTGCGCGAGCGCCTGTTCGACCGCGTGACGGAGTTTAAGAATGAACGCGGCGTGAGCATGGCGCTGACAGCAGCGCACCACAAGACCACAGGGAACGGTGGCGCGACTGGGCTCGCGAACCGGCCAGTGACGACTGCGACGCTGCGGCTCGCGATCGGCGGGATGACGTGCAGTGGCTGCTGTACGCGCATCGAGACGTTCATGGCCACGCGCTCGGGCGTCCACAGCGTGACGGTGAGTCTGCTCACAAGCCGCGGCGTGGTGGAGCACGACCCGGCCGTGATTTCGCCCCACACAGTCGAAGAGATGGTCGCGAGCCTCGGCTTCACGGCTGGCATCATGCCGGACGAGTCGCTCGTGTCGATCGTGCTCCACATTGGCTTTGAGAGCCCGGAACGCGTCCGAACGCTCCTGCTGGCCATGAACGGCGTCGTCGCGGCGGTAGAGACGACAGACGTGGCGGACGCGGCGGTTGCAGCAGCGTCGTCGCTGCCGCGTACAGTGGGCCGCCAGCGAGCGGTGCTGGTCGACTACGATCCGGACGCGACTGGCGCCCGCACGATTGTGCGCCACCTCTCGCGCGTCCTGGGTTTCCAAGTGTACGCGTCGAGTCCCCGGCCGCTCGCTGTCCAGAACGAAGAGGCCGAGGCCGCCAAGTTCCGCAACTACCTCCTCGCGAGCGCCCTCCTCGCGCTGCCGATCGTGCTCATGGAGTTCGTCCTGCCACTGGTCGCAAGCACGAACCCAGCGGATCGCGATCTCGTGCCAGGACTGAGCATCAAGGACGCCGTGAGCCTCCTCTGTGCGACGCCGATCCTGTTCATTGTCGCGTACCCGATCCACGAGAGCGCGTTCCTAGCGCTCCGCTTCAGCTCCCGTGTGACGATGGACGTGCTCATCTCGCTCAGCTCGTTCACTGCGTACGCGTTCTCGGTCACCACGGTGGTCCTCGGTATCTTTGGGCTCAATCCCGTGCGGTCGGAGACGTTCTTCGAGGTCACAGCGCTGCTCATCACGCTCATCCTCGTGGGGCGGTACATTGAAAAGATTGTCAAGGCGAAAGCGTCGAACAGCGTCGACGCGCTCTTGCGTATCCAAGCCAAGACTGCGATCCTGCTCGAGAGCGCGGACGAAGACGCGTTGCTGAAAGAGTCGTACATTGACGTGATCCTCGTTGAGCGCGACGACCTCCTACGCGTCCTGCCTGGCACACGTATTCCAACCGACGGCGTCGTCGTCGACGGCGCGAGCACAGTGGACGAGTCGATGGTCACTGGGGAGGCCCGGAAAGTCGCGAAAGAGCCTGGTGCGACAGTGATTGGCGGGACGATCAACGCACACGGTGTGCTCGTGGTGCGCGTGACGCACACGATCACCGAGTCGATGCTCGCGCGCATTGTGAACCTTGTCGGCGAAGCGCAGGCGTCGAAAGGCGTGAGCCAGACGCTCGCGGACGTGGTCGCGTCGTACTTTACGACGTTCATCATCTCGCTCTCGGTCGTCATGTTTGCCGTGTGGTACCACTTGGCGCGCGCAGGCAGCGTCGACACGCACGGCTGGGCGCCGTTCCCGTTCGCGCTCCGGTTCGCGATCACGATCCTCGTCATCAGCTGTCCGTGCGCCATCAGCCTCGCTGTCCCGACTGCGATCATGGTCTCAACGACGATCGGCTCGCAGTTTGGCGTGCTCTTTAAAGGCGGTGTTGCTGTCGAAGCGCTCGAGAAAGTTGACGCGGTCTTGTTCGACAAGACCGGGACGCTAACGAGCGGGAAGCTCGCGGTCGTCGACGCGGCGTTCGCAACCAGCGACGTTGACGCGTCTCAGCTCTGGAGCTTGGTCGCTGCAGCCGAGACGAACAGCGAGCACGTGATTGGCAAAGCACTAGTCGCGCACGCACGCCAGCTGCGTGTACCAGAACGCACTGGTGCAGCGGTCTCGTTCAGCTCCGTGCCGGGGTGCGGCGTGAGCGCGACGGTGGACGGCGTCGCCGTGAGTATCGGGTCGTTCAAGTGGATGCAGAGCGTGCTCAAGATCGCAGTGCCGGTCGCTCTCGACACGGCGAACGCTGAGATGCAGCAGCGCGGGTGCGTCGTCGTCGGCGTCGCAGTGCAGTACACGCTCGTTGCAGTAGTCGCACTGCGAGACACGCCCCGGCCGGAAGCGCGGTTCGTGGTTGAGCAGCTCAAGCGGCAGAAGATCCAGCCGTGGATCGTGACGGGCGACCAGCGCGAGACGGCGCTGTCGATCGCTGCGATGCTGGGGATCCCAGCGGTCTCAGTGATCGCAGACGCGCTGCCGCACCAGAAGGTCGAGAAGGTGCGGCTCCTCCAGAGCATTGGCAAGAACGTGGCGTTTGTCGGTGATGGCGTGAACGACGGCCCGGCGCTCGCGATGGCGAACGTCGGCATTGCGGTCGGTGCCGGCACGGACGTGGCGATCGAGTCGGCGGACCTTGTGCTCGTTAAGGACGACCTGCGCGACTTGCTCAACGCGCTCGACCTCTCGCGTGCGACGAACCGCATGGTCAAGTGGAACTTCTCGTGGGGCTTCTTCTACAACGCGCTCATGATGCCGCTCGCGTGTGGCGCACTGTACCCGCACGTGGCGATCCCCCCGGCCCTCGCGGGCCTCTCGGAGCTCCTCTCGTCGGTGCCCGTGATCCTCTTCTCGCTCCTGCTCAACTTCTGGCGCCCGCCGCACAAGAGCACGGACGACGCTGACGCGCACGCATTTGTTGTCATCCAGGTCGCTCCCGACCATCGCACGGACGAGCAGACGCCGCTCTTGGCGAAGCAGCACTGAGTGAGTGCGTGACGACTGACAGCGACAGCGACACACTCGCTTTCTCTCTTTCTCAATGAATGGTGTCATTCGACAGCACGTGAGTGCGTATGTGGGTCTCTCTGTCGATCTACTGTACTCCTACTCCCTCACCTCTTATTACTCGTCGACAGTGTAGTGTACTCGAAGAAGCTTCTACGCGCAGTGGCCACTCGGTCGCTGGAACTTGCGCTCGGAGCGCCCGTGATGGCGTCAAACCGCCGGCTCAGTGCCTGCACGTCGTCCTCACTCGCAATCGTGCTGCTCGCGTCGCGAAGAACAGCGCGTACGCCTCGCACAGCCGGGCCGCAGGACGCGTTCGCGGGCGTGCTCGCAGCCTTGAGCGTCTCGCCGAGCCGACAGTCGCGCTCGAACGCCGTCTTCTTGTCGCCACGAGCGCGTCGCGTTGGCTCTGGAAGCGGCGTCTTCGTGCGGAGCTTGAGCAGCAGGGCCAGGTACACGCACGCGGACGCTCGCGAGCTTACGAGCGGGAACTTGGGGCGTTCGCTGCCGAGCACGAGCAGGCTCTCGTTGAGAACGGCTGCGAGCTCTTGCTCGAGTTTGCCTGCGTAGTTCTTGGCGAGCGTGGCCGAGAGCTGCGGTGGCAGCTTCACGGGCAGCTTCTGGTGCGCGTACAGCGCTGGCTCGAGCAAGAACTGTCGCCGGGCCGCCTCGGACGCAAAGAAATAGACCTTGTCAGCATACGTCGCACGGTAGAAGATGTGGCCAAGCACGAGCGACGCCCAGTCTTTTGCTCCGTTACCGAGCTTGAACGTCACGGGGCAGTAGCCACGGATCTCTGGAAACTCGCAGTCCGCGACCAACAGCAGACTCAGCAGCGATGCGTCGAGTGGCGCCTTCGCGATCAGCGCACACGCGTCGTCTTCGACGTCGGTGCTGCCGAGAAACTCGGTCGGTCGCGCTAGGAGCTGTTGCACGTTTGACGCGCTCGCGAGCCACACAAAGTGCTCTCTGTACTGCACACACAGCTCTCGGCTCGTTGTCGTCGAGGTCCCAACGAATCGCGAGGCTGCGAGCTCAACAGGACAGAAGCCTCGGAACGCCGGGTGGGCCTGCGCTCTCAGCACAGAGCGACGCACGACGACACTATCGACACGCGCGGGTCTGCCAGCAGCGAGGTCCTGTCGGTGAGCCCGAGTCCTGGCAACGACCTCGTCGAGCCGCTCGCGTGCCTGTGCGAGGCATCTCCAGAGCGAGCTCCGGGTCGCATGGAGCTGTTGAACGTGGACGCTGCCGAACTCGAGACTCCAGAAGCTCAGCAGGTCGAGGCGCAGGCGCTGCCAGACAGCGAACTCGTGGGCCAGCAGCTCCCGTGCAGCCTCGAGCTCGGCACCAGCGACCTGTGCGGTCGCGTCGCTGCTGTCAGCAGCGTCCGACTCCGTTTTCGAGCGCACGAGGAGACGTTTCTTGCGCTCCCAGACCGTGGCAAAGTCGCCATCGAGCAGGAACAGGACGTCTGGGTCAAGCAGCAATGGGCGTTCGCGGTTCGCGAAGCGCTGTAGATCGGCAGGCTGCTTAAACACGTCGTCGAGGACCCACCCGCGCACTTGGCACTCGGACGACAACATTCGCGTCGCGAGAGCTTCTGCGACAGTGCTCGCGTCAGGCTGTGCGCCGGCGCTTTGAGCAGCTCGGAGCCGCTGGCTCAGCGTTGTTCCTCCGCAACACTGGAGCACCCACTCGACCGCCGACCGTGGTGACACGTACACAAGACCGTAGTGTGCAGCAAGCGCCAGCGCAAATTGCGACTTCCCGACCGCCGGAGCGCCTGTCACATAGCACGTCGGCTTGAGCAGTGGAGCGACGGAGGGTTGATCGTGCACGAACCGAGACGGGTTCGCTCGGAACCTGGCTGTCGCGTCGCTACCTCGAACAAAGTACACGCGCTCACGGTACGCGACAATGTTGGGCGGCGGCGCACGCGAGTTGTTGTCATAATGCGTCACTGGACACGTCGTGCCGTGCTTCCCAACAGCGAGTTCGCCAGTGGCGAGTGCTCGCACCAGCCCCTCCTGGTTCGCAAGCACCTCAGTGGTCTCGAAGAGGGAGCTCTTCCGCGCCATCAGCGTATCGAGCTCCATCGTGAGTTTGCTCGCGCACTGTCGGCTCGACCCCGCTCTGTCGATTGGGGCTGCGACTGAGACGCCACGCGCTCGAAACGCGTCGAGTGCTGCGTCGAGCGCTTCTTTATCCGCCTGGAACTGCTCCTGGAGACGCTGCATCTCGTCTGCTTCCGCGTCGTTCTTGGACTCGTCAACTTCACCACCTTCTGCACCGTCGTCACTTTCCTCGGACACGGCACGGTGCACTGCAAGCTTCTTCCTGCGCTCAGGTTGACTCGCTTTCCACGCTCCGAGCTGCGCCTGCGCTGCCTGCCCTGCGTCGATCTGGACAGGGATCACGAGAAGCGGGAACGTGTCCTGCTGGAAGCAAATCTGCAGCAGCTCTGGCGACGGCAGGCGTGAGTCGTCGGCTCCGAGTCCACCGAGCAGAACGCAGCCATCGCTTATGTTTGGATCAGCAGCGCTCTTCTCGCGGCACTGCGTCTCGCAACGCCGGAGCTCGTCCTTGAGGACTTGAGCGTAGAGATCAAGTGGCGATCGCTGGAGCTCTTCGCTGCGGAGCGACTCTATCCGCAGGCGCTTCGCGAGCTCTGCTTCTGCGAGGGCAAGGTCGGCACTCACTACGACGTACTCGCGATTGCCTTTGCACGCGCTTGTGTTATTGACGAGCTCCGCGGCACCAGCCCCACGCACTCCGAGCACAAGGATCAGAGGGACGAGCGATGCTGTAGCGCGGTGCGTAGACGGCACAAACTTGAGCGGGTTCCGCTCAAACGCATCCAACTCGCGTCTGCCACCGAAGCAGTAGAACTTTGCGTTGAACGCCGTGACAAAGTCCGGCAGCCCAGGGACGAGCGTGTGCTTCTCGACCCAGGAGACCGGACAGAATCGGTTTGTTTCACCAATCTGAGAAGCTGGTGGGGGGATGGCACGGCTGTCGATACTGTCGCTTTCGCTGTCGGGAGTTAGAGACAGAGCGAACGCAGCTGCCAGATCTTCTGCAGCGACGTGGCCGTCTTCTACACGGTCGATTCGAGACGCGAGTGGGTCCAGCTGCTGCCAGAGAGCCGCACCAGTATCAGCAGTGCCGTCATGGAAAACACTCACCTTGACTGCGACACCCGCTTCCTTCGCGGCATTAGTCGCGGCCGCCAGTGAGGACTGGAAGTGTTGGATCCTGAGCTTCGTTAGCAGAACGCCGTCATCGTCGCAGCTCGAGTGGTTGGACTGACTCTCTAGCTTCTCTTGGCTCGACTCGAGCACGATTGCAACCTCCGGGAGACAGTCGTGCTTCTTCAGAGCTGCGATAGACTCTGTGGTGAACGAGAGGTTCGCCAGCACCCATCCGTGTCGATCTCCGTCGCTGCTTGCGTGAATGTGATTCGCTACGATCTCCGCGGCGTGGCTTGCGGACAGTGGCTTCCCTTCCATGAGCTCCATCTGCACCGCCATCGGGCAACGCTTCGACAGTACGTCGATTGCATCGAGCGCTGGTAGCTCACCCAGTGCGCTTGCTAGGGCGGGGAGACAGTTTGCCACCGACGAGCTCAGCCCACCATTGGTGACGAGCCAGATGCGAGTGAACGGCTTCGTCTGCGGCTGCCTGCGAAGAAACTGCAGCGGGTATGCGCAGAATGCATCCCGCGCGTCTTGAGACGCAGTCAAGTAGACGCGGCCAGCGAAGACGGCTGCGAAGCTCGGATCTCCGAGGACGAGTCCACTTCCACCTGCAGACGTGACTGGGCAGAACTCTCGCCACCTCGACAACCGCCGCCTGCCGAATCTTGACGGTAGCAGCCGCCAGTCGTCGTGCAGCGACGTCGTTCCTACATCACCCTTGACGTTCTCGTCGCTGACGCTCTCACCCGCCTTGCGCTCAAGTGTGCTCCAGTCGCCACTCAACAGCCACCGCACCTGGTCGACTCGGGAGCTTGACGGTGCAGCGAGATCATCAGGAAGCGAGACTGGGACTACTCGCCGCGACACATTAGCCCGCGATATACCGAACGCGCTCTGCGCGCTCGCAGTCACGGTGTGTGAGTTGGATTGCAAGATGCAGTTGAGCACCTCATGGGGTCCGGACCATAGAGCGCAAGCACGTACACCAGTG
>JAASGD010001157.1:0-12780 GCA_023334115.1 Globisporangium megalacanthum | reverse complement strand
GCGCTTCCTCCATCGTCAACGGCGTCGCGGTCTCGGGCGTGCCAGACACCAGCGGAGCCACCATCTCGCTCGCAACGCTGCGCCACAGTGTCACTGCTTTCTGGAAGTAGCCTTGGCCAGCAGCCGACACCGCTTGCTGCTGTCTTGTCGACGTCTCGAGCGCTTCCAAGTATGCCGCGACTTTCAAGAACGCAGGCGCGCTGTCGCCAGGAGAGACCTCCTTCGCATTCTGCGCCAACTGCACGCGGGTCTTCAGTTCAGCGAAGCGCATGAGATGCACAGCACTGACGGTCGAAGTGGTGGTCGGACCCGGCTTCCGCTTCAGGAAAGCGTCGGCGATCGCCACGGCTTTGTCCCAGTGCGTCATCCGCTCGTAGATAGTTGCAAGACCGAGAGCGACGCACGCTAGCAGCTCACCATCAACACCCGGGAAGGCTTCGAGCGCACTGTACGCGGCTTCAAACGCAGCAACACAGTCGCGAAGCACCCACTCCACGCTGAAGGAAGGAGAGGAGGAGGCTCCGCACGCAGTCGACGTTGCGAGCATCCGGAAGAGGTGGAAGTGGTAGTTCCAGAGGTACAGACACGTGTTCTCCAGCACGAACCGCCACCCGAGCTGTCCAGCGACTGTCTGCGACGCCGTGAGGTGTCCGAGAAGCGTTCGCTTCATGTCGTCGAGTTCACTCTCGATGGCTTTCACACGAGCCTCGATCGCTTCTGCGTTCGTCTTGTCGTCGCTTGCAATCCCCCCCATCTTGTGCGGTAGCTGGACGCCAAGTATCACAGTCTCTCCAGGGAGGAGCTTGAGCGCTGCGAGTTCGATCTCGACTTCCGTGTGCTGTTGGCGCGTCGGGATTCTCCGACTGTGGTGGCGCTCAACGCTCTTGAGCTGCCGCTTGGCTGTTTCGATCTGCTCGGACCAGGCCTTGAGCCGTGCGGCGAGAATCTCCACGAGCAGCGACCGAAAGTCGATCTCCAGGACCACGAGGCTCTTCTCTGTGCGCATGGCGCTCTCGGGGCTGAGCTCGTACACTGCTGCTGTCGCCAGTGACGAGCTGGAGCTGATGCGGAAGAACGTCTCGAGCCCACGGTTCGCAAACTCCTCGGCCGTCACACTGTCTCGTAGCTTGTCGTGCAGCAGTTTGCACACGTCCAGCCATGTCCTCACGAGTCGCTCAGGTGGCACCTTCTGCTCAGCCAACGCGACTAGCAACTCGGACGCATGAGTCAATGATGCGCGCACCGCAGCATTGTCTTTGCTCTCTCTCGCTTGCTCCACTAGTGCGCGAGCGTAGTCGTCGGAAGCGCCACCATTGTCGACGGACTCGTTCATGTCGAGCTTCCACGCCAGCTTCTTCTTCAAGTCCATCAAGTGGAGGTCCACGGGACGGGTCATCATCTTACTCTCTTGTTTGCACACGTCATCGAGCGTCTTTGCGCGCACTGCTGACGCGCCGTAGTCCAGTGCGAGCGCCTTCGACACGCTCGCGTATGCCTTTGAGAGGAACTCGGACGAGACCTCCAGCTTTGTCATCTCGAGCAGCAGGCGCGCTCGGAGCTCAAGCAGCAGCGAATCCATCTCTTCCAATGCACTGATCGACAGTGTGAAGACGCGGTTCACTTGGCCGCGCAAGTGTGGCTGCAGCAGCGGGAGCGACACGTTCCAAGCGAGAAGACAGACACTCTCGACCAGCTCTCGGTCGTCTTGCCGCTTCGCCGCGAGGATCGCTCGCTCCATTGCTTTCACGGCTTCCACACGGTGTGCGAGCACCAGTCCCTCTCGCTTCGATTTGCTGTCGGCCCAGGTGTGTGCACGAGGCGGGGCTGCCACGACCAGCAGGGCTTTAAGCACCTGGTGAAGCACACGACAGCGAGGCGCGAGCGACTTGCCTTTGCGCCTCAACACGAGGTCGCAGCTGCTCGCAATGCGCAGCTCGCGAGCGTTTAAAGCATGGATGCCCATCTCGACCATCACGTCCGCGTCGATCGCCTTCGTGGACGTGGCGTCCAGTGTGTCGAGGAACCGCACGAGTGCGTCGTCGCTTTCTGATGCTGCAGCTGAGAACACTGCGAACCCAGTGGCGTCCTGGAAGATCTCGCTGTACGCGACGTCAAGAGCAGTAGCGATGCTCCCAGACTTGACGCACTGCAGCTTCACAAGCAGCGACAAGCGCTTGCTAGTCCCAACGAGCGCGCTCTTATTGACGTTCGGGAGGATCTTCTGGCACTCGGCGTCCTTCATCGACCCGACGTGGACCTGAGCTCGCAGTGCCGCGTCGAAGAGCGCCATGAGCTCCTCGCTACTGCCGCTCGCAGCTCCCGGGCCACCGCGGTTCGGCAGGAGCGGCGTCAAGTGGACGTCTACGAGCTCGTTCACGGCTTTCGCCGCGTCCGCAAGTTGCTTGGCGTCGAGCAGTGCTGATACAAGCGCGAGCTGTAGCTGAGCGATCCACAGCGCATCTCGCTCCCCGACGGCTCGGAGCGCGTCCAGCACCTGGACGAGCGACGGGGCGAGGAACTGCCACGTCGTCCGCTTCATGAGCTGCCGTGCAATGTGCCAGTACGTGACCGAGGCGTTGTAGACGAGGAAGTCGTAGTGCGGCCGGTGGTGCACGCCGCACGCGACCGGCAGCACGAGCAGCACAAAGTGAAGCGCGTCGAGCACGTGGCGCAGTTTCGACGCGCCGGTGCTGTCGGCTGCTGCGTGCGACACGCAGAGCGCACGAACGAACTGTGCGCGGCAGTAGAACTGGAGACGACGTCACGTCACGTCGCGTCAGCGACTGTCGCGAACCTTACGAGTGTGTAGTGTGTATAGGCGAGGCGGCCAGCGAGTGAATGACGAACGATGGACAATGGACGAACCTGGTTCTTGGCGTGGCAGTCGTGGAGGAACCAGTCGACAGCGAGCTGCGCAGTCTCGACGTCTCGTTGGTGAAGCGCGGCTTCGGCTACGAGCACGAGCAGCTCGGCGAGGTTCACGTCTGGCTGCCCACTCACTGCCCGGAGCTTTGTGAGAATCTCGCGCGCAGGAACAATGCGCTGCAGATAGGACGCGTCGTGACGCCCGTGAGCTGAGGCGGCGGCTTCCGGCAGCAGCGCGTACTCGAGCAGCCGCCGGAGCTCGCGGTCCACAGCCATCTCCTGAGCTCTTCAAGCGCACCACTCGCGCCTCTTCGTGTCCTTCAGTAGAATGGACTCATTCTACACGACCACTCACAAGTCAAGTTGGCTGGTGGATAGTCCATTCCATATATTAACGGTCCTGTGAGTGGCGGCTGTTCCAACTGCTCCTGCGGCTGCTGCTGATGGTGCGGAAGATGGCAGGCGGGAGGAAGGCGCTCGAGGAACGCGCAGAGCGAACGGTCTGGTCACTCGGGCCTAGCGCTTCTTCGTCGCGAGCCCCGAGACGATGTCGTCGATGCGCAGGAGCATGCACGCCGCCTCGACCGCCGTCTTGATCGTCTGCGTCTTGACCTCGAACGGCTCCCAGACGCCGAGCGTGTCAGCAGCCGTGACTTTGCCCGTCACGCCGTCGATACCGAACGCGTCGTCCGTCTCGGCCTGCTTGGCACGGAGCGCCGTCATGACGCGCACCACGTCTGCGCCACAGTTCTGCAGCAACGTGCGCGGGATGACTTCAAGCGCCTCGCCAACCGCTCGGAACGGGAACTGCTCGACGCCTTCAATCTCGTCTGCGCGCTTCTTGAGTTCGTGCGCAAGTCGCATCTCCGTCGCGCCACCGCCAGGCAGCAGCAGCGGCTCAAACACAACGTTGCGCGCGACTTGCATCGCGTCCTGGAGGTTCCTCTCGACTTCGTTCAGCACGTCTTTGCTCCCACCGCGCAAGAGGATGCTGCACGCGCCCGGGTCGTCGCACTCTTCAAAGAACGCAAAGTACTCGTCGCCAATCTTGCGCACTTCAAAGAGTCCGCACTTGGTGCCAATGTCCGACTCTTGGATCTCGTCCGCGCGGCTCACAATCGTCGCGCCAGTCGCACGGGCCACGCGGTTGTTGTCCGTCTTGCGCAAGCGACGGAACGCCGTGATGCCGGCTTTGACAAAGTAGTGCTGCGCGAGGTCCGACACGCCCTTCTCCGTAATCACAACGTCCGGCTTCATCGCGACGACCTGCGCACAAAGGTTCTCAATGTACTCTTCTTCAAGCCGCAGCAGCGTGTTCCAGTCCTGGTCGTTCGTGAGCTCGACGTTCGTCTGGCTCTCGCCTTTCTTGTACTCGAGTGGGCAGTCGAGGAGGAGCACGCGCGGCCGCTCAATGCGACGGCGCATCTTCGAGTGCGTCACGTCCTTGTTGAACATCACGCCCTTGAGCACGCGGCAGTCCTCGAGCTCGCCGCCGGGGATCTTCTCGACCTTGGCGTACCGCTTCACGTCCACTTCTTTCTTCCCGTTTGCCGACGTGCGCGCGACTGTGAGCACCGCGTCGAGCGCGAGGTCGCTCACGAGGTTGCTGATCCGCGGCGAGAACTTGGTGCCGACGCACGACTGGATCAGCTGCCGCATCGCGTCCTTGTCCTCGAGCTCAATCGAGCGCGCGAGGCCCTTGGCGATCTCGAGCGACGCTTCGAGCGCCCGGTGGAAGCCGCGGATGATCACGGTCGGGTGCACCTGGTGCGCCAGGAACGGCTCGGCGACGACCAGCAGCTCGCCCGCTAGTGTAGGACAATAGAAGGAGAGCAAGACGACAGACACTCAGTAGAGCAGTTGGAGCCCCCCACAGAAGCAGCAACAGCCCAGCCATCCGACTGGCGGACGCACCGAGGATGATGACGGACGTGGTACCGTCACCGACCTCCTCGTCCTGCGCGCGGCTGAGCTCGATCATGCTCTTGGCGGCCGGGTGCGACACGTCCACTTCGCGCAGAATGGCGTTTCCGTCGTTCGTCATGACGATGCCGCCCATTGGGTCCAGTAGCATCTTGAGCATCGAGCGCGGCCCGAGCGTTGTGCGCACAATGTCCGACACCGCCTAAGGGGTTATAAATGGGTGGGCGCACGTCTTGTTAGCACACGCACACACACATCCTTTGCACGCAAACGTCGATGCGGGACGCGCACGCACGCACCTTGGCGGCCTCAATGTTCCCGAGCTGTGCCGTGCGGCCGGTCTCACGGCGCGTGTTCGTGTCTGCACGCAAAAAGATAAAGTATCAGCTCTGTCAGCGCAAGCGCGGGCGGAGGCGTGAGAGGACAAGAGCGGCGCACGTACTCAGCACCATCACTGGAGCCTGCATCATGGTTGGTCGCTGTTTTCCGCTGTTTTTTTGTTTGTAAGATCGGGGGGAAGAGTGCCTCTTTAGAAACGATCGTTAGAAAAGATTTTCTAAGCGAGGCGTCAACAAAAGATGACGATTTCTAAGCAGGCTCTCAATAGTGAAATCATGTATAACTGCGTGTAGTTCGTTTGACATCAACGTTTGTGTTTCAAAAACGACGAAAGATTAGTAAACCCGGTTAAAAACTGTTAAAAAGTTGGGGGTTTCAAAATGGAAATTAAATCTCACAGAACAGATTGAATGGAAATTAAATTTAGAAACGAATTGAATGGAAATTAAATAGCTTCAAGATTTCACGCAGAAACGGACAACATTTGTAATTGTATAAAAGTTTTCGATAGCGTAACCAGTTTGGTAAACTACACGCAGTTATACTTGATTTCACTATAATATCTACACGATCAGAAAACGTACTTTTTCTACATTATCAGGATCCTGAATCTGAGTCCTCATTGTCCGCTTAGAAATTGCGGGCACCAAAAGTGAGGGAGGGGGCGACAGGACACCATGGGAAAGCTCCCACACATTTTTTGCCAGACTCTCCTCAACGGCAGTTTCAAGTGTGCAGACCTGTCTTTCCAACATTATCGTTTTTAAAAGAATATCGCTTTTACTGGAATCGAATGTTGATAATTGTTACAATATCGTTACACCAATGGATGGTTGTGAATAATTAATACAATATGTCATTTCATGTGAAAAAATCACAAATCTTGTTGTATAAAAGTCTATAGCAAAAAATTTCAGATTTTCAACACAAATCAAACTTCAAAATATTTTTTATTATTTTCTGGAATTTTTCCACAGTTATTCCGAGATCTGACTGGACTACATTTTAAAAAATATTTTCCTATTTTTTACCGTTCGGGAAACCTTCATGCGGCCTTTTTATAGATATGTCGAACTTTTCTTGAAAAATTAGATAATGAAATACCTTCAGGTCGCCCGAAGAGGTCTACGTCTGTCCCCGGAAGACATTTCCTAAAATTAACTTCGTAACGTAAAACACCAAATTATGGCATGCATCAGTAATTGGCAAGGCCATGTATTTTTACCCAATGAAACTCAGCAAAATGGAAAATGCGACTACTAATTGGCAGAGATTTCATGGCAGCAGTTTTTGGCCGAAAAATTCCAGTCTCTCATTAAATGAACATCAAGGCGCTAAACTACTAACCCGAAAGCGAGCACTATCGCGACGGGTTTGCTTTGCTCATAGGTATGCAGTCGATGCGTTGTTCAGCCCGTATTATTTCTCGTCTGCCTATAGCGATTTTCTGAACTATTTTCGTTCGAAAGTCGAAACAAATGGAAAATAACGTAAAAATGATCTCAATTCAGATGAGGGATTGTGAAGATATTACATTTTGCTAAGGCGTTCGATTTCCTGCCATAATCTGATGTTTTATGTTACAGGAAACATTCATGCTACAGTCATAAATTCGCATACTAATCGGTCATAAATGGTACGTTTTTGGCGAGATTATTGATTATTCTGGGGTAGTAGTCAATTCTCTTCATTGTATAGAAATGTCCGTCCTGGGCAGACATCCCGAAATGTTCGATTTACATTTCCAACTACTCTTCTCTTTGCCCTAATGTTCAAATATGCTTTGATTTGCTGTCACCGATAAACTACAATAACAAAAGCCTCTTTTGCATCATTGTCTACATGCAACAACCCTAGCTGACGTCGTCTTTTGCCTTCTCGTACCTGTACAACAAGGCGGGGCGTGGTGTGGATTAGCATTACGTTAGCTTTTTCAGGCTAACATAATTCTAATCCACACCTCAATGCTCAAATTCCTGAGCTTCACTGGGCACAGCACAGCACTGTGATGTAAGGGGTTGCTGACGTTTGAAAAAGGGGCTTGCACTTATTGTACGATAAGTGCCTTTATGACGGATTGTCCATCGGAAGTGTTTGCATTCAACGATTCTGGCGGGATGAAAAAACACAGACCATTGGCATCACTGTTGGCGGAAAATCAATTTAAAGAAGACGAAAAAGGTCTCGTCAAATGAATGCGATAAAGTGTGAAGCACACAGCGTACGCCCTATGTAACACACACACACCCCGGCGCGGAGATGGGCAGAGAAGAGGATTGCATCGACCTGGGCAGGCGAGCGAGCCGAAGGTGAAGCGCTGCAAAGCGATACTACTATGCCCCAGATAAACTTTTGCACTTCTGAAAAGCGCTGGCATTCGAACTGCACTGCTCAGTTTGAGCTCAAACAAAGACACACAAGTACACCGATAACTTGTCTTCATTCACTCTAATTATTCCATTTTCCTGGCCGTTTCCTATCGATAAGCTCTTGGTTTGTTACGTCAACCAATTCTGTCAAATGAAAAATTACTCCGCCAAGGCGGCATTTCATACATTTCTTCAAATGTTATAATACATTTGCAAATGTCTTGAGTTATCGTTTTTTTATGTCAAATGCAGTTGGTTCCAATGCAGCTTGACCTCGATGAAGGGTCCTTTTGTTTGCCATATATATTTGCCATATATAAGCTCTGCATTTGGCAGAGATTTATTTTTGCCTAATAAGAAATCGTAAAACAATCCGTACTGGGGATTTTCTACCAATCACATATGAGGCCACTTCAAACGAAAGTATCACAAACAACTTTTTGAGGGTTTTCAGCGAGCTACACCACGTTAAACCGCTCTATCTCGTCTGTCGTTTGAGCTATCAAGCGTTCCAAACTTCGAAGTCAGTCCAAAATTACAAGCATGCCATGGTGACTCCTCGGTTAATTATGAATTTTATTATTGTATATTCTGGTGCTTTGAATTTTTGTCTTCAAATTGGTGCCTCTGATTTGACCAGATTCGATCTGAAAGTATCAAATAACTAATTTTTGGAACTGACTGATATTAATTTAATTATCAGATGACAAATTTTCCCATCCCATTTTCTCAAGTTCTCGATTGTTTTCGTTTGTATCCGAGCAAGTTTAGACCTCTCTCCTGAAAACCTAAGAAACAGTTAATGATACTTCGTTTAAAGTGGTCTCATATTATATTTTTTCTGGTGTAATCACACCAATTTACTTTGCGCAAGTTTGTGTGGGACAGTGGTAGTATTTTTCCGTTCGCCAGCAGGATGTAACCCTTTCCCTACTTCATATTTTTATACATAACACGTTTTTTAAAACAGGATATGTATAAAATATGCACACAGACTGGACATATATACACCCAGAACCGGTGAGTGCAGGGGGAGCCTTGTTCATTTCACTCGACGTTTATATGAAATTAATTCCACATCCGTGACGACAGATTAGCGTAAAATGTGTGAATTGGGTACCGTGTTGTTTTCGGCGAAGCACTTGAAAACGCGCCAAAAACAGCAACACGCGCACGGAGAGGTGGTGAGGGAGCAGGTTTTGCGCGACTGGGTGGGATTTATCATTGGGCGCGGCGGGATGGGATTTATCATTGGTCAGATGTCGCGTTACTAGTAATAGTAAGAAAGCTCTCCCCTCTTACCTCACGCAGTCAAGCTTAGAGTCGTCACTGTACTGTGCCCAATCCGGAATTAATAATAAAAGTCAAGTGGGTTCAGCCGTTCCGGATTCCATCCAGAAATAACGATACTTAGTCCCTTGTAGGGGTAGGTGTTCCAGACCGGCGCCCGGCATCTGTAAATTACTGAACAACAAAGGGGCATTCAGTTAGACTATGAATTAGAGCGGAACATACTGTAAAACCCGAAAATGTTGGGACCACCTGGCTTCATGATTGATTTCAAGTAAATCACGAGAAAAAAGCTCCTACAAACACATACTGCTCGTATTGATTTTTACCAAGGCTCTACATTTGATGCAACGAACCTCTCACGCTAAATAAACTATTCATGACAGTTAAAGGATGATAATAGGGTTTTATTAGACAGCGAAGTTTTATTTTAAAAAAGAGGCTGGAAGGGTGGTCCCCACAATTTCGGGTTTTACAGTAACTCAATTAAAGTTGTATAGGAGGTTATCAAAATCAACACCAGTCTCTGAGTCGCTGAGGTAAAAAATCAACAACAAAAATCACACTATATTTAACATTCTGCCTCTGAGCCAACCAGGTCGAATTTTAACTAAAATGCATAAATGTGAAAACTAAAATCAAGACGACGAGGCCTCACGACAGCCAAAGCACATGTTCAAATTTGCTCTTTATGTTGTGATCAAGATGGTGTACGTGCGGCGCCCATTGGATAAGTATCCACGATGTTATCCGCCAGCCAGAAAAATGTCTCGAAGATTTCGGCTCGAGGTGGTCATCGTTTTAGGAATCTCTAATTAGCGAATTGACGACCGAACTCAGCTTCGAACGATTCGAATTGATACAATGTAACGATATTGCCTTTTTACGTTGAATTGTCTAAATATCATGTAATATTGATCTTTTCACTAAGACAAACCAATATATTGTCTGAATTATATTTTGACGATACAAAAGAGGGCAATCACGAAACGCCCGACGCATGACGCTGACTAGCTTCGGGAGTGTAATTCAGCTGACCTGGTACCCGTTAGCCTCGTGGGTGTGATTGGCATTGCCAGTTGTGTCAACTGCTTACAATGGCCCCACAAGGGGCTGTCAAAAACACGTATTTTATACGAGATTACTTTTTAACATTTTCGGATAAAACCGAATAGCATCAAGCAGACGTCGCGCCAGAGATTGCAAACAGCACGGTTGTTCATGTGTTGCATCGGTGCATGCACACAAAAAGTTCGGGCTCGTTTAGGCCCATATTGATGAAGTTTGTTTTGGGGTTTGATCGCGTTCGGCCTGGTTGACTCAGAGACTGGGTGTTAATGGGAATTAATAATAATTCATTCCAGCCAGAATAAAATTGAATTCCAATCACGTAATTTGAGCGTTTTTATTCAAAACATAGTCATTTCTTTGTGAAGATGTGTCATTTCATGCGTGAAATTAGTTAATTGCTGCAGAACCAAATCAACAGAATAGCAACAATCGCTTCCTCGAAAGTGCAGTACATTGTATCTTCAAGATTGAAAAAGAGGTCGTCAGTTCAATAAGTACATGTCGTAGTATTTTGTAGATTTCATTTTTGAACATAATGGATGGTCGTTTGTCATTATCAATGAGGGTGCAATTCGACTTACATTCGTTCTGCAAAAGCTGTCTTCTGCAAATGTATCGTTCCGCGGATAACATTCCAAAGCAATTTAGAAAGCTTTTTGATAAGCTCACTTTTCAATGCTCACTTTTCAATGAGGTAATTAGGTGCAACAGGGGGAGATTTGTTTACAGTTGGACCCAAAAACTATTTATGTTAAAGATTTAGAATCCGTAGGCTATTTTCCCATACAAGAAGTCGAACGATGTGTGGTATGTAGGGGTCACCTGAGGTTTCTTGGCTACAGAGAGTTGCTTGAACTTACAGCGGAGGCTATCATAGTCGCGCTCTACCCACCCGTCAGATATACGTGCGTTGTGCTTGCTGGCGACTCGCTACCACTCGTCCTTTCCGAGTGGGAGGTCATCGCGTATTATGTCGAGCATTCGCTGGGCCTCAGCGAAATTGTACGTCGCAGAGCCAGAGCTACGCACCATTCGAAGCTAGGTGCGCCTGAAGCGGGCAATGATGCGGATTCCACGCGCAATGTGCGCGACAGCCTCTCCGTCCTTAAGATGCAGGTGGTGGCGGACCAGCGCGTCGTTCTGCTGTTAAGCAATCTCGCGACTGAGTTCTCGCTGCGGGTCGCCACGACCAGACACAATACGGCGATAGTAAAAGGCTTGGCATGTTTTCCTTCGCGATAGAAGTTTTGATGTCGTCGTCACCTCTACGTCTGTCAACGCAGCACTCTACAGCACTGTACGCACACCAACGCCACCTCATCCGTACTGTACACCTCCCTGGTCCTTGTCAGTCAGCGACCAGCTGCTTGCATCACTCACGACCATGCCCGGCGAGAGCCCGCCGCCGTGTTTTTACAGTACAGTAGCTCGTGCTGCCGTCATCTCGCGTCGCACGTCATTACTCATAAAGGGAAAGCGACATGACAACACAACGAGCTAAGAGCACGACGGCACCGTTCACGACTCGGGCTCTTTGCAGCGTCGGTGTTGAACGGACTACGAACGCAACCATGGACGTCTACAAGATGCGGTACAAGATGGCAAAGGCTCAGCTCAAGGCAGAGCGGGTTTGCAGCCTCGCCTTAGAGACTGAGTTAGCGAAGGTATTCAAAATGAACAACAACAATGTGTTTGAAGACGCGTCGATCAAGTATTTACAGTTGTGCTACACCGAATGACTGGCGCTGGACTCGCTCACGGCGGAGAGGCGAAAAGCTGACTAGTACAAGAGGAAAAGGAAGGTCCGCGCCGTGCTGGTTGCCGACCTTCCCAACACGCACGACAACGACTTCCAGTTGATCGAAAGCATCAACGCGATGCTATACTAACAAAGTGTTTGAAGACGTGTCGATTAAGTATTTACCGTTGTGCTGCACCGAATGACAGGCACTGGACTCGCTCACGGCCGAGAGGCGGTGAGCTGACAAGTACAAGAGGAAAAGCAAGGACCGCGTCGTGCTGGTTGCCGATCGTCGCAACACACATGACAACGACTTCCAGTTGATCGAAAGCATCAACGCGACGCTATACGAAGTGCGGCACGGGGCCGTGGGAGAGGGTCGCTCACTTCGCGACGAGATCGTCGCACACCTCGACGAATTGCGTGGCTGGATCGCCACCGCGTTGGACGAGAGGGTGCAAGTGGTCACCGAGCGGATCACCACTCACCCTCCCCTTTAATGGTCGCGCAAGGGACGGTCAAAAACACATGTTTTTTAAACGAGATCATTATTTTAACATTTTCGGATAAAACTGGATAGCGTCAAGCAGACACTGTACCAGAGGCTGTAAGCAGCACTGTTGTTCATGCGTTACACTGGTACATGCACACACAAAGTTTGGGATCAATCAGGGTCATATTGATGAAGTTTATTCTGTGGGTCTGATCGCGTTTGGCCTGGTTGATTAGGAGACTGGGTGTTTAACACAACGAAAGCTTATGTGGAGATACCCCAATTTTTGGGGGCATCTGCGCGTGTGTATGCAACTTCTTCAATCATTTGAGGATGCAACGTTCAATAATTAAAACAAAATCTTAAATTCTCGAAAATTACCTTTACAGGCACCAGTGAGCACAACAAATTAGATTTTTGAATTACAGACCTGGTTTCTTTTCTTGACCGCGATGATGCGTACTCGATGAACGGCGTGTAAGTTTTGAACACTTGAACTATTGCTGCGATAAGCTACGAAGGCGGTTTGTAAGTCATGGTTGTTATATATTCTCTGGAATTTTTCCAGAGTTATTCCGAGATCTGACTTGGTCTACCTTTTCAGAAAATATTTTCTGATTTTTGACCGTTCGGGTAACCTTTATGCGACCTTATCTAGAGATGTCGAGAATTTTTCTTGAAAAAATCAG
>JAASGD010001156.1:0-12796 GCA_023334115.1 Globisporangium megalacanthum | reverse complement strand
GGCGTGACTGCGATTCCTTCACTTTCGCTTCTGTCTCCAAGCGTTTGAGCTGCAGCTGCTGCTGTTGCAAAACGATCTCTTTCTCACGGGACTCCAGCTTGAGTCATTTGAAGCCGCGGTCATCGTGAAGCTGCTGCTCTTTCATTTCCATGTAGGCTTGGTGATGCCCAGCCGGATCGTCTTTCTTCTTTCGTTGTGCTCGAACGACAGGCAGAGGCACTGTACTGGAGCGGCTTCGCAGTGCTGGAGTGGGTGCCGCTGAGCGTCGTCCTGCACTTGCTTCTGGTGCGTCATAAGCAGGCGCGTCGTCATCAGACGAATCACTCGAGTTCAGATCGTCGTCGCTGACGACAGTCACTGACTCGTCGTCGTCTCCGATGACTTCTTTCTGGCTGGCCGCCGGGTCCGACGCGCGTGGAGCGTCGACTGGCTGGTTCAATGCTGTGAGTGCTGGCCGTGTACCGATTGGCTGACTCATCGGCGGCAGTATGGCTGTAGCGCAGTGTTGGGTACGGACAGCCAGTGGCCGGATGACCGCTCCATGTGATGTGAAGCGTGCGTCTTTGTTCGTCAGCAGTGCCCGTGTAGTCGCTTTCTCGTCCATGATCGGCAGAAGCTCGTAGAAGTAAGGACAGCGCGTCAAAATGCAGTCGCGCAGCGATTTCTCGTCTGGGACGCCGGCTCCCGTGCCTGCCAGCCAGTCGCTGGCAGCTTTGAACGACTGTCCGAGAGCTTGAATCGTTGAAATCACGTCCTTCGCCAATCGCACAGTCTTGACGCCGTTGTCAGCGATCAGGCGTAAAAAACCTCACTGGCGATCACAGCTTTGGGCTCTCCGGTCTGCCAATTGCCGCCGGTGTAGCGCTTGTAGTTCTTGTCCGTTGTCAGCCAATCAAGTAAACAGGCAATCGAGCTCACATCAGGCGCCGGGCTGTCGTGATCCAACCGCATATGCTTTTTGCTTGACGAAGCCGCGGTTGCCGTTGCCGCAGCTCGTGCTTGCTTATCTGCGGCGTTGAAACAGTGCTTCCCACACACAGTAAAGTCGTCTTGTCTCTCCCCAAAGCCAGCGAGCATGCGCACCAGACAAGCTTGATGAATGAGGTGGGAGCACGTCGGCATCGCGCACGGATGGAGCTTGTTAGCGTTGTCGTCCGGCTTCTCTGTTCGTCTGCACTCCTTGAAACGACACACGAACGTGCCTGGAGCCGCCAGAACAGGACCGGCTGGCGCGATGGTGGTTGTAGTCGTGGAAGCGCTGCGATCAGCCGAGGAGGTGGTTGTTGCGTCATGAAGCTCGTCGGTGTCCTCCATGTCGCCGCGATCGATTGTCCATTGCTTTGTAGGATGGTGAAGCAGCAAAAAGAAATTGACTACAGCAGCGAAGCAAACAGCCAAGTTTTTGGTGCTGATCGACAAAATTTTTTTCAGCCAATTGGAGAGCGACTTGAGGAAAATTCTTCCACGGAAAAGAAATTTCGACCAGCAGCAGCCAGGGTTGGCAACCCCTAATAATGTCAACATAAATGTTTTTGGAGATAACGATCAATTTGTTTTGGTTTGTTTTAGATGAGATTTTGAATTACTTCCAAGTCGTTTTTGAAGCCAGCAAGTACGTCATTCGAATCCTCTGCGTCTTCTCTACCAGAAACACCCATAACCCGTTTTTATGTTTTTGAGATTTTGATCGAGACATCATTTTCAAACCCTTGTAACGTTTGATAGAGTCGAGGGTTTTTTTTAGCATCTGATGGCACCAGCGTGAGGAGGAGATCGCGGAGGTTGTCGTAGTGGTGCTGGTTTGAAATTCGGACTTTGGCGTTAACGATTTGTTCGTTTTGTTGAGTCTCAAATGGGAAGACGAGATTCGACTCGACCCAGCGTGTGTCATGCAGCTTCGTGGTGAGCACCACCGCGACAAAATGGGATCAATCAGGTGGGGGACTCGCGTCCAAACTACATGTTAGCTGTTGGCAGGATCATGGAGCTTGACCGCGTCGCCCGCAAAAATTGCAGCGGCAGCGGCAAGAAGTGATGTGTCCTCACGTCACCAAGGACTACCGCCGCTTCATCGACGTTGTTTATCGCCACGATCAACACCGCCTCTAATGTTACTTGCTGCAGCGCGCGTTAGTCTTCTGGAAGTCCTACAAGTCGCTCGTGCTGGGTGTAATCGACATTGCCAGTGAACGCATACATTGTGCGCAACGCCTACCACGCCTCCGTCGGGTTAGTTGCGCTTTGGTATGTGCGTAGTTTGAAGCAGTTGCACTGCAAGCTGGTTGATCTAAACGACACTGTTACGCGTGACGGCAACACACGTGGGAATGGTGTGGGTGGTTGTTGGGGGCGCTTGGCGGTGAAAGGACAATGGTATTTGTTCCCACGTGATTGGTGCGCATGCATCTGTGGCGACGCATTCTATGCCGAGTCCGCCGACTCAAAGCGCACACATACGCGAATTGAACGCTGAATAGCGTCAACCCGCAGGGCAGCGTAAACACCGGCAACACGCATGGAAGACGGGCTCACCTTTGGTCTCTGAGCTCCGTGGCCTGACATCCGCGCAGTTCTGGTCAGGGTGTGCCTCTGCGCCGGTTTTGTAGGATCACACAGGATACGAGATCCATAGCTCGAAGATATCGCGCTGGCGTATTTCGCATGATGAATTGAGCAAAGGGGTAGACAGGCCGTCCGGAGGCCGCACAATTCGCACACAGGCGCAGCCTCTGCTGCACAAGCATCGACGGCTAATTCTGCGCCTGCGTCACAAACCATTTCCCCCCGCAAGACCAGGACGCTCGCTGCATTTTAGCACTCCGAAGCCCGTGCAGTTCCCAATGGCACCGTCACTCCATAGGCCCTCCAGCACCACGACAGCCTCACCCGCACAGACACCGACCGCAGCTGCCGCAGCACAGTGGCCGTTGGCATCACCGGACGTGCCACCTCCCACCGCAATACCGTTAACGACGCCAGCATGCCGGTCGCCGCCGTCAAGCAGAGCTGCTTCTGCTGCTTCTGGAGCCCCGGTTCTACGACTGCGAGCTCTGGAAAGAAGCGTTCGACTCCTTATTCAGCCGCCAAGAGCAAAACACAAAGCAAGAAGTAGAATGTAGCAAAGTAGGTCTCGCACCTTATATGTAAGTTGAATACTCATTTGATGATCTCGTTCGGTGCAACCACAGTCTAAACTACCTCGCCCTCTTTATACTGTCTGACGGTCTTGCCATCTGCGACCACGGAGATCACAAACACTTATCAAGATCGAAATCGCACTCACGTTGGAAGCATATCATTGCTTAGTATCTGGTGTCTAAAACGCGTGTCCTGGGGCAGTCTAACCTGTCCCGTAAACCTGTATCATCGTCGTATGCTTTTACGGAGATTCGAATCTCATATAAAAAAATTATTCTCTGGAATTTTTCCAGAGATATTCCGCAATCTGACTTGGTCTACCTTTTCTGTAAATATTTTCTGAATTTTGAACGTTCGGGTAACCTTCATGCGACCTTTTCCATATATGTCGAGAATTTTTCTCGAAAATCAGAAACTCAAATTAATTTCAGGTCGTCCCATGAGGTCTACGTCTGTCCTTGGAAGGCATCTCCTAAATATTATTTCGTACAGGGAACATTCGTGCCACATTCATAAATCCACTTAATAATCGGTCATAAATAGTACGTTTATGGCGAGATTGTTGCTTGTTCTGGGGTGATAGACAATTCTTTCCCTTGTATAGAGATGTCTGCCATCGGCAGACATCCCGATTATTCGGATTACATTTCCGACTACCCTTCTACCTGCTCTTGTACCTGAAGATGCTGTTGTCTGCTTTCACCGAAATAGGACAAAACGGAAAGCCACTTCTGAATGATTGTCATCAAGTCAGGAATTTGTTGGTTTTGGTTCAGCATGTACAGCACCACTTTCGTGGTACAGGTTAAACAGAAGATTGATTCTGTTTGACAACCATTTGGAAGGTATTTATCAGCAATGCATACATCACCTTAACCCACACCTCAAGGATTAAATTTCAAAGCTTCACCAGGCAATGCACAGCACTGTCGAGTCTCATCTCCTTTGCCATCAACTTATCACATGACCGACCTTGTATTATGGTCAACCTTGACTCTTGCTTTTTGTATTGACGTCGTAAATTTCAAATGCACGTCGAAACTTTCCAATGCTTGTTGCGACAACACAAATTATCACGACATTGTCATTTCGCGAAAATCTGTATCACTCGCGATAGAAAACCGTGTCGCCCACTATTTTGGTACAGTTATACTAGTCTGTCCCAAATTACTTTGTACACCTCTACAAATATGACGTAGCTCGAGCTTCACTGCTCGGTTTGAGATTAAACAAAGACACATATGCACACCGAAGCCGTAGCTTCATTCACTCTCGATCCGTTTTTTCATTGTTTTGGAATGTGAACGAGCTCTTGAGCATTGAAAGCAATCCGCTTTCAAGAGCGAACATTCTTCGCTGACTTAGCGGAGTTTACATTTCTTCACATGCTGTTATTTTTTTGGAGAGCACTCGAATTATAGCTCTTTTGTAATGTTGTTAGCAACAAAAATCTTGAGTTTTGACCTCAAGGAAAGACTCTGTGTTCGCCATACATTAGCACGGATTTTACCAATGTTCGATTTTTATCCAATAAAAATGACAATATGGCTATTTTGGGGAATTTTCTGCCAATCAGAAACAATTTTTTTAATAAATAAAAAAATTGTTTCTCATTGGCAGAAAATTCCTCATGTGTCATACTCCAATTTTGTTTTGCGCAAAGTAATGTGGGACAGACTAGTACAGAATTAGCATATGATTTTCGCGTCTTGGCCGCGACTATGTCACACACTTCATGACGGAGCAGGTCCATCCCTCCACACCCCAGTACCTGGCGATACTAAAAACAAGTCATTTTTTACCAGTATTAGATTTTAAGATACAGGCTAATGGGTGCAAAAAAGACCAGGGATTGGAGGGTTAAAGATTAAATGCCAGAGCTTCACCTAGCATGGCACGGCACTGTAATGTATATTATTTTGACGGAAGAACGTATTATTTGTAATCTGAATATATCAATACAATATGATATTGTACCAATAATCACAGTGTGTACTCCTCTCCACCGCCACAACCAACACCTGATATGCACAGAACCAAACCCTCTTCCTCCATCTTGCAACCCCTTGCAAACACTCGCAAAACACGTTCACGACATGCGAGCGGGTAGGTTAGAATTGTTGGCCATCAATGCGAGCAAGTGGATGGTTCGCGCTGAGAGCAATGAATAGCTGCGAGAGACAGTCAATGCAAGGCGGTTGAGACGCAACTTCACTTCCCCAACTCACCCGGTCTACTGATGTCGAAAAAATGCAATCGAAAGCTTCTTGTTCGTCAACACTAGCAACAGTGGCTTCGTTTGCAAGATCCACAACGTGGTGAAGAATCAGACCAAAGGCACTGGCTACACCAACCTGATCAGTCACTTCCGAGCCAAGCATCTATGTTACCTCGTCCTCTACCATACAAACCAACGTGTGGACACGCTTATTCACCATGGCCTCGTCGACGAGTAGACGATGGCAGCGTTCAAGTCAATGAGATGGCCCGCGACTCGCAACCCGCACTCGCCAAAGATGACGACCCACTCACCAGAGCCATGTGTCGACTCCTGGCGATCTCGTCTAAGGCTATGTTGCGCTACATTAAATACGTTGGTAGCTGGCACGCGGATTACTGAGCAACAAGATTAGACATTTGGCGTGATGATTGGTTGGTGGACACCCGGAACAAAATACTACGTGGCGATTAATGGCATCAGTAGCTTCAACTCGAGGCGGATACAGCCGCAACTCTCTACCACCCCTGCTGAGGCGGGGAAGATAGCAGTAGCACACATCTAAATCGTCAAGTGCGTTCTGCACCTGTACGAGAGGCGGCTGAGCATTATTCTATTTCTTGTTGGTGACAACCGTTCATCAAACCAAGTCATCGCGAACCTGCTCAATTCATCTCTTATTGCTTGGATAGCCATGTTGACGTGTTGAGTGTCGTGGGCGAGCACCAAGATTGGTCGACCAAGTCCAGGTGCTGTGCATCAAGCTTCGACAATCCAACAACAGTGCAACACTCAAGCTGCACATTAATCTAAAAGCGTTGCGATCCAATGCAACTCGCTGGTGGTCGACTCACGCCATACTCGCTCGCTACGTCGCTATTCGGAATGCAATCTAAATGGTGACTGTTGTTGAAGATCTCCTTCCTCGTCAGAGCAACCACCGCAACATCCTGCGCTTCTCGACAAGCTCGAGCCCCTCGATAGCGTTTGTGTGCGCCTGCAAGCAGAAGAATGTACGCTCTCATTTGTTCGTATATTGTTCGACACGGTCGTCCCAAGGTTTCCAGTAACTGCGGAACACATGGCGATAAAAGCTTGAATCATTCATTCGCGGACATTCCATAAGGGTGTTATCAAAATACATCATGAGCAGCACCTCCTCGTAGAGGAGAAATACGCCCTCAGCCGTTTTGAGGTGTTGGCGGTGAAGGTCAGAGGAGGTAGCGGTGATGATTCGGTCGAGATGGTGAGGGCAGTACTCCAGCAAGCCAAGCGTCCGCGGCTTCAGCAATCAGTCGACGTCTCGAAGATCATGCACATGATACCGCCAAAGAGCTCCCGGCTCGAGCTCTTGTACTCGTCGTGCACGACGATTCTGACACAGCAGCGTTTGTGCGTTCTGCCTGCTCATTTCGGGTTGATAGTTTCCTTGCGCAGCAACAGATATCTCTGGGCGTTCGACTCAAATGCGGGGTACGAGCAGTTGGACTTACTCTTCCATAGCGCAAGCTTTGCCAAATCTATAATATAGCTTTGATAAATTTTCTGCGGCGGGAACTTGCACTCTGCTGGTGACTGAGAACCCGTCTGCTGAAAGTGCATACATTCTTGGCTTGGTGCACGAGCCCGTGCCCACAGCAGCGCGTAAGTGTGCGTCAGGATCTCGCTCTGCATGTGCTCGAGCGCGTGCCCAGTGCTCGTATGGCTGCTGTCCGAGCGGCGTGCTCTCTACAGCTGGGTGCTGAGCGCGGTTGACGGCCAAGTGTGCGCCAAGTACGAGTGAGTACGCGAGGTGCTTGGTGCACGAGACCGCATACACGGAAGTGCGTCCGTGTGCGTCTGGTGAAACTCGGTGTGCTGATGCTCTTGGGCGATCGTTCATGACTTCTTAAGCGCAGCTAGCTGTGAGGCGTGTGCTGCCAAGCGGGTTCGTGAGTTGCTGAATACCCGGGGAAGCGAATTCGCGTGTGTATCCTCGAGAAGGTGTCACAATAGATGGTCGCGACACCTATTTTTTAAACTTTCCTGCATTTGTTGTTGAGAACTGGTCAATCACTGCGAGAGGATCGCCAAAGATCGTCGAAGTGTGTGTTGTGCAACTTAAGATGACCGAAGTTTGAGCGACATAGCAACATCAGTTTCGATTATGAGCGAATATTCTGGCATCGAAGGCCAGTTCGTCGATTTTGCCTTCGACCTTTCGGATCGATGTTCGAAGGCGATATACCGATTTACCGCCTTTCGTGACGGTAACTTCGTCCGAGATATGAAATTGACTGACTATACATGTGAGCTTGTGTAACTAGGCGTTCCCAAGTTACGCAGCACAGATAGAGAGGAATCGTGCGAGAGCACCGTCAACAAGGATTCCAGTCAGACGAGACGGAGGAGGAAGACTTGGAGCTCTTGGTTCCAAAAGGAGACTGATATTTAAGAGATTCAGTGTGATTCCACCCGATTGGTGTGAATGTCTAGAGTTTGTATGTACTATACTATATCTAAGATACCTGAATTATGGTTGGCTCTGGGAACTCGAATGTAGAGATTGGTCAAAATTAGGGAATATTTAGCCAATGGCAAGCTCGGTGGGTTAGACTGGCTTTAAATCAATTACGCGGACTGTTGTCCGGCAGAGTCGGGTTATTATTGATAAACTCGGCGTGTAACCCCGTTCTAGCTTGACTCAATATTGCAAAAACAGTATTTAACACCTCCAGTCCCAGGAATATAATTGATTAGTAATTTATTATCTTGTTCGTCAATGTCTTTAAACAACATGCTTAATATTTAAGTTGGGAATTGTGACTTGAAATAACATGATAGAACAACGTTATTGAGGAAGAAGAGACTGTCAGGCATCTAATTCACTTACTAGTATCGGATCTTTTAAGTTCGAAGGAATTTTAATGCGGCGAGATCACTTCAAATGAGTTTATAAGAAAGCAGCATGTTGTCAAAGTTCACAACATGCGGACCTGGAGATGTTCAACTGTACCAATGTCACGCCTCGAACGAAGGGATTTCGAAGTGACTTCAGCAAGTACTGTACTTCCTCCATCCCATAAGTCCATGTACAAATGAAATGGTATGGTGTACACGCATTTTTAGACATCAAATTAGCCAAGTTCAAAAACAAAAATAAAACAGGTTTTACATAGCCTCGCCTTCATATTGGATATACATTAATTTTAAATCCAATTTCAACCCATATTCAGCGAATCAATTGGCAAGCTTCCATTCCTTCCACAACCGAGCCAGTCACTTTAAAAAAGAGAAAATAATTATCGCTAAAATCATGTGACCAAATGCGCAAACGCTCATGGCCAAGCTACTGAAAACAAAAGAATTCAAATTTTGTACGTTCCAATGTCTCCTTGCAATGAGGGGTGCGCTGCTACGGTGTGGCTCACAGGCAAGTGCATATTGCGAGGCATTTTCATGTATATCCTTGATGCACTCACGGATTTTTTGCCTCCAACATATCCCTGAGTCCAAATGTACAAAAGTCTGTGGGCGAATGTAATACTTTTGTTTTTCTGAACTTAAGGGCCTTCAGCAAGTACCATTCTTCAGAAATTTTGTTTCAGCCGCATTGACAGGCCAAACCACGCGCCACACTAATCTAAGATCTCTAGAATTTGAACTTTCTATTGGACGAAGTGGTACAAAAAGCTGTGTTGCTATCATTGGTAGATATATTAACCGCCACTTGCTGCACTGTCAGATCCTAAATGAAGCCAACATGTGACGGCAACGAACACCCGAACGTGGAAGCGACAGCAGCAGCAGCGTGTTGGCAGCAATGAGCGACAGCGTGTGGTGTCAGTTCTGCACAACGCACACCGATGTCTCGGAGTCGAGGATCGAACAACTTTTCGGAAGTGGGAGTCCAGAGCGCCGCGATCATTTGGTCCAATGGGTCCCTGTGAAAGTGAAGATCTAATGTTGCTACAAGGCTGGAAGCTAGAAAACACAACTTAAGCGGTACATTTTATACAGATTTTGGATCTGAATGACTGTGCTCGCCTTCGTACGCGTATTTTTGGAGAGGGATGACTATTTTCGAGGGTGATGACGTGGTGCATCTGGCATTGAGGTTGCGACACTGTAGCCAAGAACAGTGAAGAAAATGAGGAGCTGGTGTTTTTCTGATGATTTTTGGTAGAATAAATCGTGAGTGCAGAGTCACTGGCAAACGTAACTCCAACAGCAGCAAGGATGAATGGGAAACTATTTAAGGCATCTGCGCACTTATACAACAGGGCGTTAGCTTGCTGTGTACAAAAATGTATGGCGTGGGGCGAAGCGATGTGTACAAGAGAGTGCCTTACGTTGATGGCGTCCTCATTTTTGATCTACTGAATATACCGAAATAGCGAGGACCACCTGACTTCATGATTGACTTTAAGTAAATCACAAGTAAAAAGCTCCTACAAACACATAAATTTAATGTTCGAATTGGTGTTTACCAAGGTTGTACAATTGATACAACGAACCTCTCACGCTCAATAGACTATATATGATAATAAGAAGGCCGAAATTGGTTTTTATTAGACAGAGCCAGCATATATCAGAAATGTGGCTGGAGGGGCGGTTCTCACTATTTCGGTATATACAGTATCATAATCATACACTCTTGACCAAGTGTTTAGTGCCACTCACTCTTTTTGTCATAAATTTCTCAAAAATGCGAATTAGACGATGCTATTAGGGTATGCTGTTCCCTTTGACAAATCAAAGAGATAGCAGTCGTTTGACGGCATTTCAGTTGATTGTGTGGTTGTACACCAAAAACGCCAAATATTTATCTTTATTTTAGTATGCTTTTTGGTGGCGCTATTACTTTCCATCCCCAAAACCGACATTTTATTCTCTATTTGACCCCTAAGTTCGCTTTTTTGCAGCTATCTGTTTTATTTGTCGAAGGGAATAACATATCCAAATAGCATCGTCTAATTCGCATTTTTGAGAGAATTATGGCAAAAAGAGTGAGTGGCACTAAAGACTTGACCAGGAGTGTACTCACATAATTTTTTCCAGTTGTTAATTGAAATATAATTTAACACCCAGTCTCTGAGTCAACCAGGCCGAATATTGAGTAAAATGCAGAAATGTGAAAAAATAAAATCAAGAAGACGAGGCTTCACGACTTCCAAAGCGCATGTTGTGATAGGCCTTGATCTTGTGATCGAGATGGTGTAGGTGCGACATCCGTTGGATAAGTACCCGCAATGTTATCCGCCAACCAATGAGTGTCTCGACGATTTCGGCTAGAGGTGGTCATCGTTTTCGGAATACACTGTTTGTGATTTGGCGACCAAAATCAGATTCGAATGGTCCAAATCAACACAATGCGACGATATTGCATTTTTACGTTGACATTTCAAAACGTACTGTAATAGGGGGAGTCAAATTCACTTTATTTGATGCTGAAATCACTCGATTTCGTATTTGATTTTTGCCAGACTGATTATTTTCCAGAAAATCAAATAAGAAAAAGATGATTTTCAATCCTCTCGGCTTGGCCAAAAAGAGGAGATGTCGGCGAGAGATCGCCACACGATTCGCTCGACAGCTTCCAACCTGTGAGTGCTGGCGTGAGTGCATCAGACAAAGGCGCACCAAAGCCACCAACGTGGCGATGCGGAGACGTTGTTGCTGCTGCGCTACAGTGCTTCTTCTCCACCTCTACGTCGCCTGTGTTTTTGTGTGGCTGAACACAAATCTATCAGCTCCAGAAAATCATATGAAACCCCGCGAATTGACCGCTATCATTTTTTCGCGTGAAGCCATTTGATTTTTGGTGATTTCTTTCTTGATAAAAATATCAAATAAAGTGAATTTGACTCCCCCTAATATTGGACTTTTCACTCAGAAAAATCAGACTATTGTCTGAATTATATTTTGACGATACAAAAGAGGTGGATCACGAAACGCCTGACGCATGGCACCGACCGTCTTCAAGAGTGCGAGTGTGCTCATCTGTGAGTTGACAGCATCTGGGGTGTGATAGGTATTACCAGTTGTATCAACCGCTTAGAATGGATGCACAAATGATGGTTAAAAACGCATATTTTAAACGATATCACTTTTAACATTTTCGGATACTACTGAATAGCGTCAAGCAGACGCCGCGCCAGATGTTGCAAACAGCACGGTTGTTCATGCGTTGCATAGGTGCATGCACACACAAAGTTTGGGCCCGTTTAGGTTCATATTGATGAAGTTTGTTTTTGGGGTCTGATCGCGTTTGGCCTGGTTGACTCAGACTGGGTGTTAAACAAGCTAAATGAGCTTGTCTCTATGTTTTTGGCGCGCGAACTGAATTGGTCTAAATTTCTATTGGTTGTTCTGGGGCGTCAAGTGGTCAAATTGGTCTCAAATTTCGCCACTTGGAAAGCTCTCGTCGTGTACTTCAAGATGTGATAAAAGCAAGTTCGAAGACGCAGTCTTGCAAAAATTATTCAATTTTGTTACTTCACATTTTGGTGTCCCTATCATTTTGTCGCGCACTGTATTTCAATTTTTACTGTTTCGTACCGGTTTTTTCGTCTGAGGTGTGAATTCACAAAACAAGGGACTGACACATCAACTCTATCGTCTTCCTATTTGTACATGTATATCCCACATCTGATGAACGAACTTGTGCATGCACGCACTCACAAGAAACTCTTGTGATACTACTCGAGGAAGTTCCGCCGGCTGCTCGCCATGGATTTGCTTGTACTCAGCGTTGACACGTAGTCCACGTGTTCCCCCTGCGCCGCACGCGCATCGAGAGATGCAAACATCGCGGACGACGCGCCAACCACGCTCAGGAGGCAGCTCGTACAGAACGCCCGGCTGGTCTGCGTGAGCTCCTTCTCCTTCGTTGCGGACGGAGTAAACAGGGTCTTGTACACGCGACAGCGTGAGCACAGACGCGAGTCACATATCGCGCAGCTCTTCTCCTTCGACGACGACCGAAGGACCTTGAGCTTGTTCGCGAGGTTCTTCCGGCACTGACCGCACGAGGTCTGCCGCTCGGTCGACTTGGTGGGGGTGACGTCGTCCTCGTCGTCGTCAACTTCACCAGTGCTGCTGCTCCCACCCCCTGATGCGGAGCTGGACGATGTAAACAGCGCGCGGACAGTGGCCGGCTGGCAGCTGAGGATCCGCGTGAGCTTCTTCATCTCAGCGCAGTGCGTGTTCCGACCGACTGCAACCACAACCTCAGCGGCCGATATTGCGATGATAGTCACAGGGACTTCTCCGCTCGGGTCGATGACCCCCCGCACGAAGACTTCGACGACGTTTGCTCTCCGCTGCCGGAAGAGGTAGCAGAACGAGATCTTTGAGAACCCCACGATAAGGCCCAAGCTTTCAGGGATTCCTGGAACGTCGACAGAGTGCGCTAAGATGTACCCGATGCGCTCACCGTTCGGTGAATGTGCAATCCCG
>JAASGD010001155.1:0-12807 GCA_023334115.1 Globisporangium megalacanthum | reverse complement strand
GCCAAGTACTTCGAGCACATGGAGCAGTTCATCTCGCCGTGTCTTGCTGGCGAGTGCATTGTGGGCTGATAAAAATACATACACTCTTGATTGTGTTCCGTTTTGACACAATTGTGCTCTGTATTGAAAACGCCTGTATAATACGTTTTATCAATTTGTTTTTAGAAAATCCGATTTGTATCCGATTTTGTATGGGTCACTTTTCCATACAACTTTCTGTTTCGATGGGACACAGAAATATCTGATAGAGAAGAAATCACGGGAGAGTGAGCCAGTCAGTTGGTCGACACGAAAAGGAGCTCGCACAAGTTGTGCGCACAACCACCACCACCAAGTACACCAGCTTACTCGATACCATCGATGGTGAACAAGCGGCACAAGCAGCAGGTAGTTGCCAAAGCTGCCGTCGCCGCGTACGACAGCGACGACGAGCTCTTTGGCGACGCAGCACTGGCCACTGCCCAGTCACTTGAGCGCAGCGCTGTGCGCGACTTCGCGACGACCGCGGCTGCTTCTGCAAGTGGGCGGCCCAGTAAACGTGCACGCGCGGAGCTCGCACAGCAGGAGGCGGCCGCTCTGCGGTCGCAGAGCCGCGCGGCAAAGGCCCAGAAGATCGTGTGGCGTAAGTTTGAGCGCGACAATCGCGCGTTTGAGCGCTACTATCAGGAGCTGCTCGCGCTCTCGACCGACGAGTGGACGCGCTTCGTCACGAGCCTCAAACAGCCAATGTCCGTGCACGTGCGCGTGAACGGTACGTTAACTGTTTGTTTCTGTGTGTAGGCGTAACGAAAGAAAGCGTAACGTTTGCTTGATTGCGTGCGTGCAGGTAACTACAAGAGCTTGGCCGAGATCGTGACGGGCACACTGGAGACGGACTTTGACGTGAGCGCCAGGACCGTGAAGCTCGCGTCCGGTGACGAGCACAGCGTCACGTTCGCGCCCGTCGCGTGGACCGAGAACAAGGCGATCTGGAAGGTGCGAGAGTCGAACACAAGCTCCGAGTGAGTCAGCAAATGGGAGGCTCATTCCAATGGACGAATGGCTCTGTGTGTGCAGCTCTCAGTCGACAGCAAGAGCTTCCGCAAGTCGGAGCCGCTCAAGGACCTGAGCAACTACTTCCGCTCGCAGGGCCACGTCGGGCTCTTGCTGCGGTCGGAGCCGTCCACGAGCATCCTCCCAGCGTTCCTACAGGTCGCGCCGGGCGACCGCGTCCTCGACCTCTGCGGTGGCGGCGAGCACCGTGCGCCCATGGTCGCAGCAGCGCTGTCGACGAGCGAGAGCGACGCGGCGCCTGCGACCTCTAGCGCAGGTCTGCTCGTTGTGAACGAACGCGACGCGAGCGCAGCCAGCAACGCCCACCGGAGCCTGTCGCGTACGCTCGCGCTGGCGCGAAACGTCGTCGTGACTGCGCACAAGGCGCTCGAGTTTCCCCAGCCGCACGAAGGTGTCGACAGCCGCGACGCCGAGAGCGCGCTCTTTGACCGCGTCGTCTGCTCAGCGCCGTGCTCTGGCGACGGACTGATTCGCAAGCTCCCAGAGAAGTGGCGCACGTGGAGCCCGTCGACCGCGTTCCGGTACCACAGCCAGCAGGTCGCGCTGCTGGCAAAGGCCGCGTCGCTCGCCAAGGTGGGCGGCACAGTCCTCTACTGCACGCGGTCGTTCAACCCGATCGAGAACGAAGCGGTCGTGGCCGAGCTCTTGCGTGCTGGCGACGGCGCGTACGAGCTTGTTGACCTCTCACACGTGCTCCCAGGACTCGTGCGCTCGCCCGGATGCGCGTCATGGACCGTTGTCGACGCGGAACTGGCGACAGTGGCGGCGTGGGAGGACGCCTCGGACGACCAGAAGCGGTCGCTCCGAGCGACCATGTGGCCGCCGACAGCGTCCGAGACTGCGCGTATGCAGCTCACGCGGTGCGTGCGGATTCTGCCGCACCAGAACGACACGCATGGGCTCTTTGTCGCCGTGATCCGAAAGACATCGGCGCACGCGGTGGCCGCAGGCCCAGCCGCAGTGCCGCCACGCTCCACGACCAGCAGCAACCAGAAGCTCGAGAAGAAGAAGGCGAAGCAGTCCAAGAAAGTGCTCGGGAGCTTCAGTGCGATCGACGACAAGCACCTCAAGGCGATCCGAACGTTCTTTGGCGTCTCGCACGAGCTCCAGCGGGCCGACCTGCTCGAGCGCAGTGGGTTCGCGAAGGACAAGTCGGTGCATCTCGTCACGCCCATCGTGTCGGCGTTCTTGGACGACGCGTACAAGGGGCGAATCGTCGTGTACAAAGCCGGTGTCGAGGCGCTGCGTCGCGTCGGCGCTGGGTACGAGCTCGTGGACGACGGTGCGCGGGCTCTGCTGCCGTTCCTGTCGCGTCGCGTTGTCCAGCTGCAGATGGACGAGTTCGCGGCGCTGCTGGCGACCAAGGAGTCGTGGCTCCGGAACGCGAGCGACAGCGTCCGCGACGACCTGGCAGCGCTGCCAGACGGCAGCGTGTGTGTCGTGCTGGACGACATGGAGCCGGCGCAGACTGCGGACCGGGACATTGTGGTAGTCGCGACGAAGCGCCACAGTTCGTACTCGCTCGCGTCCACGTCGGCTGCGATCGCGCGCGTCAAGGCGCTGCTCTCGGAGCTCAACACGGGCGACGACGGCGACGGCGGGTACGACTCGTTCGAGTACGAAGACTAAAAGAGAGGAAGCGGTCATAGCGATAGCGAGCTTGCCAGAGAAGAGAGGACGTGGACGCGATAGAGGGAGTGCCTGTGATACTGCGATGTTGCTGCAAAGGTAGCTCTTCGTCTTGCGACCGACGCTCTATTGTTCCCCTAGTTCGCTAGACTACATGGTCGCTTGTGATCGCTACGTACGCTACTAACTCGGTGGTGGCGGCTTCGTCTCCACCCACTCTTCTTACAACTTGGTTCGTCCGCACACCCTTTGCTGGCTCGTGATACTGGAAATGACAACAACACTGCGTATGGGAGCAACTCACCTACTGACGATCGCACCAGCGCTGCACTTGGATGTGTGGCTCGAGTGCCCAGACGAGCTCAGCAGACAGCTCAGCGCCGACGGGGCAAACTTGCTCGGCCGGTAGTACCGGAGCGCGTAGAACGCGTCTTCAAAGACCGCGACGACTTTCGGGAACGCAAAGCTGCTCGCGCTCACATTGCGGTCCGGGTGGATCGGGTCTTCGATCACGAGCGCAGGCTTCCCAACGCCTGCCGCCCCGTGGTCAGCCAGACGGTAAATGTACCCCCCGTCGCGGATCGAGATGCCGTTCTTGCAGTAGTCAAAGATGATCCCAAAGTACTCGAGCAGCAGGAGCGTGTGTTCGCCCAGACACATGAGCTCGTGTGGTTGGTGGTGGTCTTGTGATTGGGGTTGGGATTGTTGTTGCGACAGCTGGAGTTGCTGCTGCTGTCGGCTGCTTTCGTCGTCGCTGTCGGCAGCCGACGACGAGCTACACGACGACGACGAGTCCTCCGTGTCCGCACTGCTGCTCGTGACGCTCACTGCGTCCAACTGCGTGTCGGCCGCTGGCGACGCCACTGAACTGCTGGACTTCGCAGTCCGCACGACTGCAGCCGACGGCTTGGAACCCGCAGCAGCTGCGACGGCCGCTGCGTAGCTCGACGGCGGCACTGGCACCGACCGTTTCGTTTTGCTGTCGTCCTCTGTCGACACTTTCGCGATCCCAGCAGCGACAGCAGCGTAGCTAAAGCGCTGAACTGTCGCGCTGTCGGCGGACGTCCTCGCGTGGCTGTTGCTCGCCTTCCTGTCTGCTTCCAACGACACGTCCGTCGACGCCTTCGAGCGCGTCACAATAGCAGCGTACGACGACGTGGGCGGCAGCGGCAA
Organism: Globisporangium megalacanthum; assembly: GCA_023334115.1. Taxonomy (NCBI): domain Eukaryota; phylum Oomycota; class Peronosporomycetes; order Pythiales; family Pythiaceae; genus Globisporangium; species Globisporangium megalacanthum. The sequence continues at coordinate 8,952 of JAASGD010001155.1, read as the reverse complement.
CGACAGCTTCCCAGAGGCCCCTACTTCCGTCGGTGGCGCTTCCATCGCTCGGCTGCCGACCACCGCTTTGGTCGATGCTGCGACACGTGCAACGTCAGCTGTCGCCATCGCTGCTGGCGCTGGCGGGAGCGAGCCCGACGCGTAGATCGTAGCGGCTTGGAAGCAGCGCTCGCCGTTGCGCCAGAGCTGCGAGAAGTGCACAATCATGAGCACGATCGAGTACGAGCTGAGCCCGCCCGTGTACGCGTCGTTCAAGTCGCGTTCGCGCAGGAGCTGCTTGAAGACGACTGCGAGGGGGTAGAGCTCTGGGAGCTCGTCGTTGTAGCGCTTGATGAGGTCGCGCGCAATCAGGCCGCTGTGCGTCGCGGACGACTCGAACGTAATGTCGATCGGCACGCGCGTGTCGGCGCTCACGAGCTTGAGCACGGGGATCTTGGCCGAGTCGAGGACGAGGAGGGAGTGAACCCACGGCTGGGACTCGAGTGCGCGAGCGAGGCGGCGGAGGTTCTTCCCCGTCGCGACCGCGTCGTTCGCCGCGACAGCGTCCTGATGGAGCCAACCGCAGAGTCCAACAGTGTCAGTCGCGTGGCTCCTAGCAGTATGGTCGCATCCCAGTATTTCTATGGACGGACGCACCAGAATGACGAGGTCGACGTCGCTGCTTGGCAGCCAAATGCCGGTCGAGTACGAGCCGAATGTCTCGACCGTCGACCGCGGCCAGAGCGACTGCACACACGCGCGGACGTTCGTAATCATGACCTCAATGTGCACCGCCATGGCGTCGACCGTGCTGCGCGTGTACTGCGCGTACTCGAGGATCTCAGCGTGCAGCCTACAGTCTCACACTCTGAGAGTCAGTCCACCACTCGTCCTCACCACAGAGAGAGAGAGAGAGATGCAGTCGTACCGCTGGGCGACAGAAAGCGCAGCCGCCTCCTTCCGGTTCCGCCCCCAACTCGGCGCTGCCAAGCCGCTCGGCGCGAGAAAGAGCGTGTGGTTGCGGCTCTTGTGGCTGTCGGGGTCCAGAATGCGCTGCTGCTGCTGGTGTTGATGCGTTGTCGTTGTCGCTGTCGTTGTCACTGCTGCGTCCTTTGCGGTCGCGAGTGTCGCGGCTGCTGCTGCTACCGCCTTCTTCTTTGCCGCCTTCGATGGCTTCCCGGAGCCTGTACACGCAGTCACACACATACATACACGTGAGTGTCAGTCTCTCTTCTCCTCGCACAGGCCTACAGGCCACACACGCACTCTTCTTCGCTGTGCTGCCACCGTCCGTTGGCTTCTTTGGTGCCGGTGTCGCTACACTGGCCGCTGTCGCCAGGGCGCTGCTACTGCTGCTGCTATTGCTGCCAGTCGAGCTCTTGAGCGGCGGCTGCTTGGGCTTCTGTGGCTTCTTCTTGCGCGCGTCGTCGCCGCGACTCGGGGCGGGCGGCGGCGCGAGTGTCTGGCGCCGGTGGTCTACGAGCATTGCAGAGGCGTCGCGGGACTTCATGAACTGATTGCTGTGGGGAACGGCTGTTGCTTCTTGAGGCGGGAAGGTGGGTGGAAGGACGGGTGGGTGGATGGATGGACGGATGGATGGCCGCGTGTCGTCCACGTGCAGCTGCAGGTATCTGGAGGCGCTGGGAAGTATGTGACTGACTGCGTGAGCGTGCGGCTACGGTACAACGCGAATGAATGGCAGAACGCTCATCAAAAAAGAGTCACCGCCGGGAGGCGAGCGAGCGTGCCAGCGGAAGAATTCGCGACACGTATAGCAATAAAATCAGAATCAACAGGGTATTGAGAGCTAAACATCGGTAGATATCAATCAGAAAAACGTCCAAATCACATTCGAGAAGAATCAAAATGAATAGCATCCGATCCAAAACCTTAAAAACGAGGTTTTTTATTAATTTAATAATTAGTTTATTTTTGAAAAAAAAACATAATCAATTGACTTCAAAGTACATGTATATTTACACTCTGGAAGTGAAATTCATTATGATAATTGATTTTTTCAATTTTGGTCAGTATTTTCGAAAAATAGAATGGGAGATACCAAAATGTTACCGGTGTACCGGTAATTTCTAGTATATCCCATTCGATTTTTATTCTGATCCGCTTTTCTATTCCGAGCACTTGACTCAGATGCGCGCATCTCATAGTGAAAAAAACAAAGATCTTTACCTGAGTTTTCTTCGCCTAAGTCCGAGCCCTATCCACCAAATCGAAGCAGTGCTCTGCTCGAGCGGCACGCCATTATTAACTTGCGCTCACTCGCGCTCTCGCTGCCGCCGGCGCGTGCGCGACCCGAGCTCTCAGCTGCCTCTTACGCGCCCACCGTCGTGCTTGTCACCTTCCATCACTCGCATCCACGCAGCCTTGCACCCCGTGCGCTGCACACCCACGCGCTCACTCCCTCTCGCGGCCGACACGAGTCGCTTTGGATCTCGAACCGACGCGATGCCGGTGCTCGAGCTGCTCGCCGACTTGGCGCTCCTCTCGTCGCTCTCTGCGCTCGTGCACTACTTCTTTGGGCTCTACGGCGTCCTGGCAGCCGCAGCCGGCGTCTCACTCCTCGAACACGGCGGGTACGTCGCTGACGCAGCCCGCGTACGCCTGGCGCACAAGTCGGCCGAGTGGACAGTTCGCGCTGTCTGCGAGCGCGTCATCACTGCGCTCGCAAGTACGCGACAACGCGCCAGCGACCGTGACGACACAGCGCCAGCTGCCACGCAAGTAGACGCGACGCGAGCGCTGCTGGAGCAGTTTGCGGACGCAGCGACAGCAGACGAGGACTTGGACGTCACGTACGACTTTGGTGTCGAGCCACCAGTGCCGCTGCTCGCGCCGTCGCTGCAGGACGACGAGGCGTCCGAAGAGAGCGCTCAGTCGTCGTCGTCGTCGTCGTTGGCGTCAGCCTCTGAGCTCCCGCCGTCGCGACTCGTGATCCGAGACGTTGGAAGCCGTCGAAACGACGACAACGACGACAACGACGACGCGTCCCGACGTCTCCACATGAACGCACGAGCGCCAGTCGCGTTCGAGACAGATCTCTTCGCAGGGCACGTGTACTTTCTAGTGCGCACCACGCCGCCTGACCCGCACTGGACGCCGCTGTTCCACGGCCGGCGACGCATGTTCTGGATCCAAGTCCAGGGCGTTTTTAAGAGAGCGCCGCGTGGGACCGTGTACTTGGGCGGCGAACTCCCCGCGCAGATCGCTCCAGGGCTCTTCACACGCAGCATTGCACTCGTGATCATGGGTCTCATCCAGCAGCTGGTCGGGAACGTGAACTTTAGCTTTGGCGACGCGGACCGCGACGTCCTCCCGTCGATCGCACTCCCGCTCTACCAATCGGCCGACCAGCTCGTTGTGACACCCGCAGGCGACGCGCCGCCGCCACTCGGCGAGCGGGACTTTGGCGAGTCGGACGCTGCTCGGCGACAGCGACGGGCGACGCCGGTCGGCACCGAGCAGTACGAGGTCGGCGCGACGTACTCGTTCGACTTCCACACGATGTACGTCGACCTCACGCGCTGGCGCACGACGAACCTCCCGGGACTCCGCGAGATGGAGCTGCGCACATTCTTTGACTCGCTCCCATTACGCATGGTCGCGTACGACGTACCGGCGACGCCGTCCGAGCGCCACTCGCAGCAGCAGAAACAGTACTTGTTCAACTTTGAAGTCCAGTACAACCGACAGCACAGCAGCCATACAAGCTCCGGTGGAGCTATAACGATAACGACGACAACGACAGCTCCGCAACACCAGCAGCAGCTGGTCCGCAGTCGCAGCAACACGCTGGTGCGGCGAGAGAGCGAGAACAGCGACGAGTCGGCGTCAGTCGCAGGCGGCGGTGGCGTCGGCAGCACGGACGGCATGAGCACAGTCGTGAGCGACGCGAGTAGCTCGTTCGACGACCCGTCATTGCTGCTTGACGAGGTATTGTTTGTGAACCAAGAGCGCGCTCGACGGCTCGGCGCGCTCTCTTTCGCAAACCTTGGCTGGCTCGAAGAGGTGGACGTCGCGACAGGGGTGCGGCGTGTGCACTTTCTCTACGCGCTCCAGGACGCGCATGGCGACACGACGCAGCAGCTCGCAGTCGTTAGCGCGTACGAGCTGCGCGTGCTCCTGCTTGGGCGTCGACGCCACAAAGGCGGGCGAGGGAGCAAACTGCCGCACCCGCACCGCCGCAACCAGCAGCTGCCGCGCACGCTGTCGTCGAAAGACGTCGGGAGCGTCGACGACGCGCTCGCAGCGCTCGACTCACTGCGCTTCCACAGTCAGTCGCGCATCGGCTGCTACAGTACGATCAGCGACGAGGCGCTCGTGGTCGCCAACTGCGTCCGGTCGCTCGTGAACAGCAGTCGCAGCAGCACGACGACGGCCGCGACCACTGTCGGCACGACCAGCCGAGTCGGCAGCAGTGGGAACCTCGCTCTGAGCGACACTGTCGTTGTTGATGCGGACAATGTCGAAGAGGACAGCTTCCCCGTCGACCCGCCGACAGCGTCGCCGTCGCCGCTCGACCTGCTGAACGAGAGCGAAGAGGTGGCGTTCCAAGCCGCGTTGTACCAGTGTATGATGCGACGTGTGCAGCTCCAGCCATCCACGCTCCACACAAGCACGCACGTGGGCTGTTCGCCGTCAAAGATTGGCGTGAACCTGAGCAAGCGCGACCGTGATGACATGCGCGTCGTGTTTGAAGGCGTCGTGTACCGGTACTATACCGAGACACTCCTGCGCCAAGAAGTGCTGGTCGTCACTGTCGACGAGCTGCTGTTCTACCGCTCGTACTGCTCGAGTGCCGAGAAACGCGTCGCGTGCGACCGCGTCGTTGGTGTGCGTGTGCTTCCGTCGCTGCCCTTGATGCAGACGACCATGCCTGCGCTCCCAGAAGCCGACAGTGACGCGACCAGCAGCTCCAGCGGTGCGTTCGCGTTCGAGATCACGACGTTCGCCGAGCAGATTGTGCTGTGCGTGGGCTCCGAGCACGCGCGCAGTCTCTGGCTCCGCGTGCTCACGCAGCACTGCGAGGTGCAAGCGAACTTGAACCAGTCGCTCTACGACGCGCAGCTGGTCGCGCACCTCTGCTGCGCCACGAACAAGCCGCTCAAGCCTGCGAACCGGACGATCTTGAACTCACGGGCGTTGTTTCCTGAACGTAGCCAGAGTCTCAACGCTGGGAGCGCCGACACGGACGTCTCGGCAGGGGAAGACGCGACGAGCCGGGTGCAGCACGCACTGGAGCTCGCGCTCCACATCCACAGCCGCGGCTGCGAGCGCGTGTCGCTGGCCGAGACGCTTGCGTTCTTGGACGCTGCGAGCAGCTTGCGCGGTCTGAACCTGCGTGCGGCCCAGCGGACGCTGTCGCACGAGGCGCAGATGGCGCTGTTCCTCAACTTGTTCCACGTTGTGCTCGCGCACGCGATGCTCGCCCACGGGTTCCCACGTAGCAAAGGGCAGTGGGCGACGTTCATGACGCGCATGTGCTACAGCGTCGGCCTGAACAGCGACCACGAGCAGGTGAGCTTGTCGCTCGCAGAGATTGAGCACGTGCTCTTGCGGCACCGCATGCCGACAGCCGACCTTCCGTACCTGAACGTGAGCTCGGTCGTGACTGGCGGAGGAGGGGCCAGTCACGAGAGCAGCTCGAGCGTCCAGCGGCGACGGCGGTGCCTCGACGGACTGGGCGTCTCGCATCCCGACTTCCGGCTCACGTTCGCGCTCGCAACGAACCAACAGCAGCAGAGTGGGGCGCTAGGTGGCACCCACGGAGGCGTCGTGGCAGTCTACGAGCCGCAGCAGGTGCACGACCAGCTCAACGCAGTCGCAACCAGCGTGCTCCGCGGTGCTGTCGCAGTCGAGAAGCGGAAAGACGGCAGCACAGTGATCTTCCTCCCGCGCGTCTGCGAGTGGTACCGGCTGGACTTTGGCGGCGGCGGCTCGCCGCTCTACTGTGCGCGCAAGCTCCTCGGGTTTGTGGACGAGCACGTGCAGCAGGACGTGCTCGCAGCGCTCGAAGACCCGCTCGCGACGCGGACCAAGTTCCGCGACTTTGCATTTGTGCCCAAGACTGCGCTCGTGCGGGCGGTGCTGTCAGCGGTGGATGGAACGTTAGAGCAGCGATGACAGCGCGGCACAAGCGGAGGAGGGATGGAGTGGATGAGTAGAGGAGGTGACGTCAACTCAAGGCGGGTGGGTGTGAGTCAGTGTCAAGTGATTGGTTGAGGAGGCGTGTGTTGCATTGGTCGTCTGGACTGTCCAAGCCTGTCGTCTGTCTGCTGTCGCCTGTCGTCGTGACAAACGCTGAGTCCACAGAACACAGAACGATCCAGACAGACAGACGAGCGAGCAGACAAGAGCCCCTGGACAAACAAGTACGCCATCGTGTTGGTTTCTATGTGGCACTGCTGATCGAGTGCTGCTCTCTCGACGCGACTCCTTCACTTCTCTCTTCTCTCCCTCCCGACCCCCTTCCCCTCTCCAACTCGTTCACTCGTGCGTCCCGAGAAGGGGGCTCCAGTCGATCCTCTCCGCTCGATGCGCTCACTCGCCCACTCTGCTTCTGCCCGTGTCACCACTCGACCGACGGTCACTCCCACGGGCTTCCGAAGGAAGGAGAAGAGGAGGAGGAACGGGGTCGGTCCTCGGACGACACACACACATCGTACATTCCCTCGGACTCCACCCATCTGTGCGCTTCGGGCTCTACTGTTGTCGCTCGCCGGCGCGGCCGCTCCAGGTCGCTTCCATGCTTGGACGGGTGCTGGATCGGCAGCGTGCACTCGTGCGTGAGTCGAGTGGCGCTGCGTTGTCGCCACTTCAACTGGACTCGGCACTGGGCGTCGCAGCGACCGGCGCGTCTCGAGACGACGCCGTCGGTTCGTTGTGGTTGCCTTTCGAAATCGACTCGATCATCTTGACAATGCGCTCGCTCTTCTCCTTGTTGTACTTTTCTTCAAGGATCTGAAAGTGATGGCAGTCCCGATCCGCGCTGCTCCAGAGACAAGAGAGGAAGAGGTGCCTGTTAGCTCCCGACAGACACCGATACATAAGGCACCAGAGCCAACAGTCCCGTACGCACTTGTTGTACGGTGGAATCATAATGTCGAGCAGTGCGCAGCCATTGTCGGACGCGGCGTGGATCTGGTGCAGGTTGAACCTTCGGGGGTCGAGCCACATGGTCGACTCGGACGCGTACGAGCCCTCTCGACTCACGCGCGCCCACTTGACTTCTGGATTGGATCCGACGATCCTACGAGTAGCAAGAACGAACGACATGGAATCCATGGCGGTGAGTCGACTGGCAGCGAAAGAGACTAGCTGGCAATGGCAACGCTATCATGCGGCGATGCGAGTGAGCGCTACGTACTCTGTGCTCGCTGCCGTCTCGGATGCGGTCGACTGACCCGTTCCTGCGGGTCCTTTCTCGACCTCCTCCTCCTCTGACGACGCTGATGACGACACGAGGTCGTACGAGCGGATGTTCACCGAGCCGTACAAACTGCGACAAAACCAAGCAAACAACCACCGTCAACACCGTGTCGTCACTCCAAGAGGACGCCTACTGTAGCAGGAAGAAAGAAGCACAGGACGCCTCACATTCTCGTGACGACGCTCATGCCCGGGTGGTTGTGCAGTGGAATGTGCGAGTTCGGCGGCATGAAGAAGATGCTGGAGCGACAACCACCAAGCCACATGAGCCACCACTCCCCCTCCAGCCACCTCAGACAAGAGCGTTCGGTTCGTACCCAATGTCGATCGTATCCGACTCCCAGAGCTTCCAGTAGTGCACGTCGCTCATGGTCTGCGCAATCTGCGGCGTCGGGACGTGGATGCCAAAGTGGTCGGGCCGCATGAGGTCTGCGAGCGCAATCACCGGCAACAGCATGCACTCGAGCTGCTTGAGCGAGAGCCGCGTGTTCGGGAACGCTTCGCGCTCGAGGCCGAGCACATGTAGCGTCTGGTGGTGCGTGTACAGCAGCCGGTGCACCCAGAGCTGGACGCCCGACATGCTCGTGAGCGACTGCTCCTCGACTTTGAGCGCCAGCAAGTCCACTTCCGACGTGCCGTCCGTGCCGTTGTCATTGTCGCGTGGCGTCGACGGGCGGCTGCTGGAAGCGGACGACGCGCCGCCGTTGCTGTCGCCGACACGGCGTCGTCGGCTTGTCGTCTGGACGCCACTTGCCATGTCAACATCGTGATTGTCGTCCTCTTCCTTAATGCCAGCAGCAGCCGCGACTGTCGGCGGCCACACGGGCCCCAAGACGACGCTCGTGGCTTTGCTGCTGGCCGTGATGACGCTACTGCCGGCGTCGGTCGTCGCGACTTTCTGCGGCCGGGGGTTCCCATCGACGTCAAAGTCCGTCTCTGCGAGGGAGTTCCGGATCGACCGGGGGCTAATGATCGGGCTGCCGTTGCACTTGAACACCTGGTGCGGGTCGCCTTCAATCCCTCGACTCGCTTCACTCGACGGAATGTCGATCTGGATCTTCTTGGTCTCTTTGCGACGCGGCATCTTCTTCCAACTGGTGGTACCGGTACTGGTACCAGTACTCGGACTGCTCCGAGTCGCAGTGATGAGGCGGTGGTGGTGCTGCGGGTGGAACTGCGGGCGGGGAATGGGCACTAGCGGCAGCGACAGCTCGTCGGCGTCGCCGTCGCTCGCGTCGTCGTCGTCGCGCTCGTCCGCACTGCTGCTACAGGGAGTACTGGCGCTCGCGGGCTTGGCGTACGGGTGGTACGCTTGGCGGTGGTGGTAGTTCGATGGGTGGCTACTGCCTCCGTGGGAAGAGGGCGTTTCCGTGCACGTGGCGGCCACTGAGGCGACAGTTGCGAGCGTCGCGAGGTTCGCGGCGAGCAGCTGTGGCTTGCGCTGAGAGTGGTGGTGCGAGTGGGGACCTGTGGCTGTGGTCGTCGGCGGTGATGGTAGACGCGCAGAGCGGGTCGAGTGGTGGTGGTGGT
>JAASGD010001154.1:0-12828 GCA_023334115.1 Globisporangium megalacanthum | reverse complement strand
GAGTCGACGACGAAGATAAGTCCCTGGGTGTTCTGGTAGTAGTGGCGCCAGAGCGGACGGATCTTGTCCTGACCCCCGACGTCCCACACCGTGAAGCTGATGTTCTTGTACTCCACCGTCTCCACGTTGAAGCCTGTCGACGTACCGGGAGATATAAGGCGTTAGTAAAGCTGCAGCGACCGTCTTCAAGTAAAATCTTCGTCATGCAAGAACAATTGAGAGGAGGAGGGGGGAGGGGAATATGGAGGGTCCAGCTGCAAGGACGTGTCACGTGCCCCCTTCTCCACACTCCATCTCTTTTGCCCATACTTGAAAGCTTCAAGAAACGGAGAAGACACGCACCAATCGTCGGGATCGTCGTCACGACCTCGCCGAGCTTGAGCTTGTAGAGAATCGTGGTCTTTCCTGCAGCGTCGAGTCCGACCATGAGGATGCGCATCTCCTTCTTGCCGAAGAGGCGCTCAAACACGCGCGAGAACGCCATGCCCATGGTTGCTGGAAGGGGTGGTGCCGAAGCTGTTGAGAGGGAGCGAGAAGGTCGGGCGAGGTGTGCTCGTGGAAATTGCCGAATGGCCCGCCGCGAGCCTCTCACGCCTTTGCGCTGGGCGAGGGGGGGGAGCACAGGGGCGAAACGACCCCACGATCGCACCCTCTTTGCGCAACTAATGCACTGCGCAGTATGATTCACTACTTTCAGCTGATTCATTTTTAGGGCAAGCTGCAACTAAATCGCCCTACAGAGAATGATACCCCGTCAAAAACGGACAAAGATGCGTAAATCAAGAATATCCCGCATCAAGCAACTGGTTGGGAGACTAGAGAGTGTGAGTAACCATTTCAAAATTAATACCTTCCACATTCGGCAGCATCAGTTTTAAAAGTTGAGTATTGTAATTGATCATTATTTGGTAAAACTTTATACATGGTATATTTCAATTATTCCAATGCATTCCGATCAAGATCGCAAAACGAGCCAATCAGCATCTGCCACACATGCTTTTGTTATTTTTAGCAGGTTTTATCCCTAAAAAAGCACACTTCTGCTCAAATTGCCTTTGGCTGCGAGCTTGATGACCTTGACCAAGGAGATCGATCTCAAGAAATCACGGGCCTTTTGCTCGCTTTGCCCAGCACAGAAGACGATCGTGGCAATAAAGCATACTGCCTGCTTCCGCTCTTTAGCTCGCGTTCCTCAACCACGAGTAAACGAAATCAAAGCTTTTGCGGAGTCAAGTATCATGCGATCTTGAGCGCTCGGCCTGCCAGGCGCCGCCTGCGATGACTGCCGCTGCTAATTGAGTTTACGAGACACGAGCAGAGCCCATGTGCACCATAGACGCTGCCATTGCGATGCAGTGATGCTGAATTTTGTGGTGTTGACTGCTCAGGTTTGTGTTGCGATGTGGTGTGAACTTGACACGCAGTCCCGCAAATCACAGAGTCCACCCTTGTCTCGCTTCATGCGACGAGCGCGATAAGCGTCGTCGGACGGTATGATCGCGAGTTCTGCTTCACTAGACTGCATATAAATTTACATACTGTTGACAATGCCGAACAAAGTGAACAGTACAAAGGTGTGAATGCCGCACAGTTCGCTTTGAGCGAACGGTGCAGTACCAGTATTCAACACCGTTTGACGTCAGGTATAAGCCACCAAAAGTACCAAAAGTGGCAAAAGTTCCAAAAGTGTAAAAGTGACAAAAGTCACCCGCATAACATGCGGGAGATATAATTTTATTTCTATTTTTTCGGGTTTATGCTGACTTTATTTCAAGTTTAATCCACGATTCCCCGACGCTTCCAAAAAATGGAATGGAAAAATTGACATGTTTTACGTACAATATGCAAAAATCAAGGGTAATCGCCAAGATGTGAGAACAGTCCGATCTCTTATCAGTGCGGCCGCTCAAAATCAAAATCCCTCCAAAACCGACAGTCGTGGGTGGAAACGACGAATTCACACACACGCTGAACCATTCAATTTCCAAGAGCAGCTCGCCCTCAGACCACGCACCAGCACGTATGCCAGCAGCTCCTTGCCCGCACAAGCGCTTGCGTTTGACGCTCAAGCAGAAGAAACAGCTCCTTGTGTACGCACGCCCCCACCCAGGCAAGCTTCAGCACGAGGTTTGCATGTGGGCGGCGTCCACGTTCTCTCTGCCACAGCCGTCAGCGACGTCGACTCTCCGTCGGCTCCTCAAGCTCGGCCATCCCTCCACCGGCACCCAACAGAAGCAAGAGCACAAGACACGGCGAGCAGTCACGAGTGAGCAGCTGAAGATAGAGGTGGTGGCGTGGATCGAGGCGTGCGAGTGCTTGCGCTTGCCGGTAGCGACCAGAGCCGCGATTCGCGCTAAAGTAGCACAAGTACGCGATCGCCTCGTCACTACGAACGACGACGGCGACACGACCAGGCTTGAGGCGCTCGTTTTCTCTAACGCCTGGCTGGACAAGCTTCGTCGACGTCACGGCATCAAAGCAGGCGTAGTGCACAGGGAGGCTTCGTCGGCGAGCGACACTGTGGTACACGTCGGCAGGGAGGCGCTGCGTGTGGCAACGCTTGGGTACAAAAAGAAAGACATTTTTAACCTGGAGAAACTGCGTTTTTCTATTGCTCTCTGCCAACACGGACGCATGCGAAGACCAGTTTCGCAGGTTTAAAACAGACCAAGAAGCTAGTTACAGTCGCAGTCGCGAGTAACGCAGACGGCTCGAGCAAGGTCCCTCTGCTTTTCGTCGGATGGCACGACAACCACGGTGCTTTGGCGGCGCGCAAGTAGCGGAGCTCGGGCTCGAGTACAGCCATTCCGCGAAGGGCTGGATGACCACGGCTCTATTTGAGCAGTGGGTCGGGCGCTTCAACAGCGCCATGGAAGCAGAGCAGCGTCAAGTCTTGCTCTTACTTGACAACGCGCCATGCCACCGCGTGTATGGCGAGCAGCTGAAGCGCATTGGCGAGTACGTCACAGAACCAGTCAGCGACGAAATCGTCCACGCGTACTCCTCGCTTCATCGCCCAAATCTACAAGCGACGCGTTGTGGTTTCATCGCGTCAATGTTCGCGCGGGTACATCGAGCAATATGGTATCCCGTGTCTGCGCTTCATCTGCACACTCAACGCTGTGAAGAAGATCGATAGCGTGTTCGAGTACTTCCACTCGTGTTACACCACGCAGGCGTACGCTGCAGCATTCGAAGGTAAATATGTTCTACCCCCGACCCAGCAAGAGCTTGTCGAAGCAAAGTTGCTGCCGCCCGAATCACCCGCTGTTCGTCCCGGGCCAGCTGTAATTCGACGAATCGCAAGCCGGGAAGAGACAGCGACATCGAAGCATTGTCGTGTCCATTGCTCGAAGTGCTGCACATACAGCCACAACAAGAGGAGTTGTCAAAGTACAACACACGCTAAGTAGGTCTGAGAGAGTAGTCTCCCCTGCTCAGCACCACAGTATCGATGTGATCACTACAGAATGGCGCGACACATTCATCTGCGGGAGTCTACTCTTTCGTTTTCAGGTTCCAGCGTCGTCAATATAAACTTTCAGCAGGATGCGGATACGTCAATGTGATCGCCACACTCTGCCGCATCGCGTACATCTGCGGGAATCTGTCCTCGTAAGCTGTAAACTCCAGCGCTGGCACGTTTAATATTTGGATCGTACATGTTGACTACAAGGCACACGATACGCAGCCATTGAGAACGCAATCAGTTGATATGACCTAATCGTTCTTACTAATGCACGCCGCGCTGCCGCATTCGCATGTGAACCAGAGATCTTGTCCCTAAGTCACTGTCACCTCTTCGCCCGGCTTGTTGTCCGACGTCGCGACCACCACTAACGCAAGGCGTCCGTGGTAGTATCTCTGCACGAATACAGCTGTGGGGTCGCACGAATGGCCCATGAACCGAGCAATGCCGCCCGCCTCGGCAGCATCGATGTAGATTGTGGCTCCTTTTTCGGTCCGTACGAAGTGCGTACTCGCTTGCTTGACTCGCTGCGCTCTTGTAATTGAACGTCAACATGATTCCCCAGTACGGCGCAGTGATCTCGCCGGTCGGATCGGCTGAGTTGTGTGAACACACAACCCGTGCGCACCGCCCCGCAGATCCAACCCCGCCTTTGTCAACAGCTGATTCCCGCACTAATCGCCGACTTGGCAGTTACTTGAGTCGCAAAAGTAGCTGACCTGAGCGTTGATACAAGTTGCTTGCATACACGAAGTCTCGCACATGCACGGGTCGCCTTGTCTCGTGTCCTTGACAACAATGTGCTCTGGGTTCTTGTTGTCGGTGATCTCACGGACCGTGGCTGACCGTCCCATGACACCACCACCTTCATCGTGCTCCGCAGGCCTGACATCACCACTGCTCTCGTGGTTGCTATCTCCTTTCTCTTCTTCTTCGTCGTCTTCACTGCTCACTAGGTTGATCACCGGCGGCTGTGGCTGATAGCTCTGCACGCTCTCAAGCATTTGCATGAACTGCGCCATGGTGACCGTGCGCATGGTTGGCGCATGGCGAACGGTCCCTGTTGTGTGGCGCGCGTTTTGCTTGGTACTGCGGCTTTCTCGACCGCTGTGTCCCCCCATGCGCTTGCCCGGTCCTTTTGTTTTTCGTGCGCTGCTTTTTGCTCGGTGTAGGTCTTGATTGGAGCCATCCCGCTTGGTTTGCTGAGGATTGGTAAGCGCGGTGTTATTAAATTCGCGCTCACGTTTGGTCAGGCGGTTCACTTTTGGGCGAGTCGGTTTGAAACTATTCACATCTTGGCAATTACCCCAAAAATCAAAACTATACTTGATTTTTGTGTTCCCCGATCAAGTACGACACATGCACTTGAAAAACGTGACACTCCATTTTTGGCTGTGCCTAGTCGTTGTTGAGTCAACGGCAGACGTCAACAATGTTGACGTCTACCAACATGCTAACGGGAATGTTTTATTTGTTCATAAACGTCACAATTCTTGCAGCTCTTGTCTTACAAACATGAGCAAAGTTGCCCGGCAAGCAAGTGTACCACAGTGCATCAGTTCTTTGGTTCATGTAATCAAATCAAACGATACACCGTCTTGAAACCGAATGACCAATTTACTGAAAAAGGGGAACACAAACGAAATGCATTGAAATTGATTGCAAATACGTGTTCACGCATCATCAGAACTGCTAACTCATTCGAAGCCATCTGAGCCGATCGATCGTTTGCCAGTAACAATTGCATGTTCATTCGCGTCCTTCTGCTCGTTTGCAGCGAAGCGAGGATTGTTGTCCTCCTTACTCCAAGTCTCGCCCGCGCATTGCCACGCGCGTCACAATGTGCGCAATCACACTCTCGACCACCAGCGCGACCTGTTGCTCCTCCTTGCAGCGCTCGACTCCACGCTCCTATCGACACTACACGCGCCCACGCCACGCTCGCCCACAGCTTGCTCGCCGACGCCTTGCTCGTCGACAACTTCAACAGCTAGAGTCCGACTAAAGTCTGTCACACGATATTACCGTCGGAATTTAAAGGTTAATCTACGGCTTGGTCGTTTGTGTTGACTTTTGTAACGTAGGTTATCAACAACTGTTTTATCATCAAAACGTTCTTTTCATGCGAAATACCCACACAGAGAAGACAGCCCACAAATCGTACAAACCAATCTGACACAGTATGCGCCTCAGTAAAGTGGCACGCCTCTTGTCTGCGCCGCTGCCGCGCATCAGGCGGTGCGGGTAGAGGGCGACGACACACCAGTACGTGCGATGCAAGCGCGTGGGTGGGAGAGTGAGAGCTGCGACTATTTTTTCGCTGAGCGCGCGTGTGAGCTGATTTTTTGACTGGACTTTTGTATGCAGTGCACTTCGACCACGCTATTGCTGCCGATCGCCGTAGTACAGCGGCACGCCACTCGCCTGCGCTGCTGCCACGTATCAAGCGGTGTGGGGAGAGGGCAGCAACATACCAGTACGTGCGTCGCAAGTGCATACTTTGTGATTATGAATATACGCACTGGCCATACCTGCTCTACCGTTTCTCTATATTTGTACATGCTTTAAGCAGTCCAGTTACCGCTCCGGTACGCGGTCTCTTACGCGATCCGCTCACCTCGTTTTCTGTGGCGCATAGAGCTTGCCGCTGAGCCTCGACAGCTGCTGCACGAGCAATGGTAAGCCGCTCATTCCAGTCGCTGGCGTTGTGCGCATCCGGATACTTGTCGCCTAACAGTAGCTTCGCAATTCCGGCTGCTTGTCTTGCGTCTCTCTTTCGTGACAACAGTGGTCGGGCGGGATGCTATCAAGCTCTTCCACGCAGTATCGATAGAGGAGAGACGAGAACCTTCAGCCCTTAAGTGACAACAGATCGCTTGGCCACGACAGTGGGAGTTGTGTAGACGAGTCGTCGACAGGGGTTGGAAACGATTGTAGCACTACAAGTGGGCGAATCTCTTGCGCTTTGCTCGACCGGTGCGATGGGTGCGGAGCTCGTTTAAGAGCGCGGTGTGTTGTTATTGCAAGCTGACGATGGCTTGTGTATGGTCTCGCTGCTGGTCCAAAACCAGCTGCTGCTGGCGCGATACCTCCTGCTGGAGCGCGAGCATTTGTGCTTGCAAGTCAGAGTGATGATCGTCTTGCTCCAAGCGCCGCAACATCTGCTGCTGTTTCGCGTTGTCCGTACGAGAGTCGCGTCATCGCTTCGCCGACAATGAGGTCGATGTCGCTGTGGCGTGGTG
This sequence comes from Globisporangium megalacanthum, assembly GCA_023334115.1. Lineage (NCBI taxonomy): Eukaryota > Oomycota > Peronosporomycetes > Pythiales > Pythiaceae > Globisporangium > Globisporangium megalacanthum. The sequence goes on along the minus strand of JAASGD010001154.1, from coordinate 6,117 downwards.
CCTGGGGCGGAGGGTCTGCTGATGGGGAAGACGATGGCTCCGGCAGCGCTGAAAGTGGAAGCGAGTTGAGGCTGTCGAACACAAAGCGTCCCATGACAGCGCTGCTTCATGTCGAAATAAGATCGAACGCTTGCGTCTCTCCGAGAGAGACGTCGGATTTTCGAAGAGCCGAGATCATCGCGGCGTGCGCGATGCTCTCGCGATGAGCGCAGATTGTGTCGGTAAGATAGAGAATGAGCGTCGCAGCAAACGCCTCCGCGAAACCCGCCACTTAGAGCCGATCTGAGTAGTGCTCAAAGAGAATAGGCACGAGCCGCCTCTGGCGCTCTGTTATGGCTCCAGTCTGCTCGAGTTTTGCCATTTCTACGTGCCGCGATGGTGTCTTCCATCCACCGAGAATTCAACGTTTTGATCGCAGCTGGTTGTCTCCGCAATATACTCGAGTAGCGTGTGAAAGCCTTCTACCTATCACCGACCACGTTGACACAAGTCGATAGGATTGACGTCGGCACTTAATGCCGCCGCTGCTGCCGCGGCTCTTCTGCTTGAGTGCGAGCGCAAGCTTGGCGTGAGACGCTTCTGCTGGTCGCCATTCGCCAGTGACTCGAGCAGCCGATTAATATAGGCTGAAGTATTGTCCTGTTAGGAGGAATTGAATCCAATCCGGCTGAACACGCGATCGGAGAGGGAATACCGGTCGGCAGCGAGCTGCGTGGCCAGCGCGCGCAATGGGTCGAACTCCCATCACAGCGCAGCAGAAAAGACGACCCCTGTCTCCTCTTGCCTTGTCTTCTTGCGTACAACCCTGACAAGTAGATACTCCCCTGCTCACTGAAGGTGACTGAACACCACGTCGCTGATGTCGCCGACCAAACTCCACTGCATTAAGAGCAAGGTGCGGTCTTTTAAAGTCTTCACCTCGTTGCGCGCGAATTGTCGTAGAGTCAACTCGCGGAGGTCACTCACATTCATGAGAGGCGCTTTATCTTCCAGTGGGCGGCCGGGTCGTGCGGCTTGGTCGAGATACTGCTTTCGCATTGTGGCTCGCAGCTTGGAGTACCAGTATTCTCGCTCAGTAAAGAATGTTGTGCGCGTGACGTCGACGAGCTGACGCCTCACGCTGCTCAGATAGGTTTACGACGCCGAGTAGCAGATAGTGGGGTCGTCAGCAAGGGAGGCGGCGAACTTGTCAATTAGTTCTTCGTCCACGTCCGTGGCCTTCATTGTTGAGAGGGTCAGCGTGCCTCCACTGTGTGCTTCAAGGAAAACGGCAAACATCTTCATTGCCGCTGCGGCGTGTTGGGTGGTTGCACTCGCGTACCCGCCCGCCATCAGGCTTGCGGTTGGCTTTGGCTTGGCGGCAGCGCTCATAGAACGAGAGTGAGCGTGAGAAGTGATGCGTGGAGGCGGGGCTTGTGTTCGGTTGGTGCTTTGTGTGTGTCGCGCTCTTCTCTCGCTCTTCTCGCTTCCGTACCTAATATGTAGCCGACTGTACATTTCTCCGCAATGTCCGTAACGGACGATGACTACTTAAACTACTTTCACATTCACGATCTACTCGCCCTCTGTATGCGCGTCTACCGCTCGCTCTCCCGCGGCACGCTCTTTCTACTGCAAGTCACTGCCCTCACATGCCTTGTTGCACACGCTCACCACAAAACTCAACATCACAGTCACTCGACCAGTCACAAGTTCCACACAAACACCATACACATGTGCACCATTCCTGGTCGTCCATGAATTACCACTTAGCTGCCTCCTGGAAGGCGGATTTTTTTGTAGCATGTTTGACTTACAACATTTGCAGAGATCAGCACGGTCATACATACAACATGCGCGACTTAGCAGATTTCATTTATAGGTCTCATCATGGTGCCCAAGGCATTCTGCGCAAGCGATCCTAATCATACGCAAGCTCAAGCTGCTAATCTCTGTCGTCATGTAGCCTCAATGTCTAGCGACACCTTACTGTACCGAATCATCGTCTACTGATGCTCCTAATCTCCTCGAGGTTTGGTGTCACCAGTGCGCGGTTCAGCACCTGTCATACCGCACGCAGCAATAACCGCTCCCGCCGCGGCCTCACTGTTGAGTTGTATTTTCGGCTTGGCATGCGGCTGTTTGCAGTCCATTGTCGCTGTCGTGACCTGACGTGTTCGCACATGTACAATATCAGAAGCCACTCTGATGTTGTGCGTAGGGCGTCACAAATCTGCAAACGCATCATTGGTCCCTCCGTACGGCGTGCTCACCACCTCGTTCGTACTCGTGTCTCGTCATCGCTGACGCGCACTGGTGTTCGCTGCCTCTCTCATGGTCGCGGTTACAGCCTCGTTCGCTCTTGTCTGTCGCCGGTATCGGTGCCGGCACCTTTTCAACACCGTCAACGAGCTGTCGCTTTCTCGATGCGGTCACTTTCTTGGGCTAACCTTTCCGCGCGCCACCCTCTATCTCCCCTCCTTCGCGCTGCTTCTCGTACTCGCCACCATCTTGTTCGCCTTCTTCTCATAGAGAAGCACAAGCACGAAGTCAGTGCCCATGAGTTATGTGGTCGGCGGCTCTCGATGCGACAAACTGCTCACCTTGCCGCGCAGGGATATGAACCTGGTGGATGCACGAGAAATTCTAAAATGAGAAATAGCGCGGCGCGCGCATGCCATTCAAACTTTCCTCCCTCCACCATTTTTTGAACACACCTGACACATCTCCACGAGTCTCTTTTTTCACAGTCGCCATCATAACCCTGTGCATTTGGAGAGAAATCTTGTTGTGGCCGTTTCGTTGCAAAATCGCGTTTGAGTGTGTATTGAAAAAATGTGTTTTGAAAACATTTACTGTTACAACATGTTTTACGAAAAACATGTCAACTTTTCCAGCATGTTTGCTGTTACAACATCGGGGAAGAAGGGGGGCTTAAAAGTTAACCCCCTACTACCAGTCTTGTATAATACAAGATGTGTCTGTTTTAATCTTGTATAAGACAAGATGCGATCGAACGTTCTATTGTTTTGTATTGCACGAATTTGGCAAATACTGACAACAAGCCATTTGTTTTCTCTAAAAATGGATCCTGTCTGTGTGGGATCAGATCACACAGTTTGCGGCTAAAAAAAAGACGCCGCGAACAGAGACCAGACAGTCATCCAACGGTGCGCGCCGGAGTTCAAAAAGTGAGTGGCTGCGAGAGGCTGACGCGAGCTCATTTCCAAACAGCAACCGCAACGCACAGATAAGCTCCCCCCAAGCCAAAGCGCGGCTCCGGCATGGAGCTGCGCCGCTCCAGGCGCTGCGCGGCGGACGAAGAGGCGAAAGAGCCCTGAAATGACCTCGTCGCAATGCTCGATCCAGTTCTACGCCAGTGAACGGAGTTCAGGTGCATCAGCAGAGATGTGAGCCGCAAGTGGTGTGAGTGCTGTACTAACTGCGGTCGAAACGCGCCACTGCTGCATGGGCACGGCTGCGCCGAGCAGGCTGGACGGCGAAGCGCTCTGGAGGCGAGCTCGAGACGCGCTGGAAGTACGTGGCACCAGGCGCATCTGTCAACGGAACACGCGGATGCGACTGGTTGTTCGGCGAGGTGGAGGTGGTCGAATCCGTGAGCGCGATCGACGATGAGGGCGTAAGCGACGGCTCTGACGCTCACCCATCGACTCCGGGCAGCACCACTGCCTACGAGGCGAGCGTTAGCGACTTTGTAACCAGTCAGGAAGACCCGAGGTCGCCCGACGCCAACACCGGCACTCAAGCTTCGAGAACTACCCCGGCATCAGCTCTGACCACCTCAAGCACGCAAGCACCGGCCACCAGCGACCGGCAGGATGTGCCAACGGACCAGAGCGATTGGCAGGATGTGCCAACGAACCAGAGCAATCGACAGGATGTGCCAATGGACCAATCCGGCAGCCGGCAAGGTGTCTCACGCAGCTCTGCGTCGCAAGAGGCCATCGTTGCAGACAGCGAGATGAGCGGAGAGCAAAGTTATCACGGCAAAACGAGCGACGACTACTCTGCCGGCCCTGCAAATCCTGCGGTACAGCGCGAACTTCTTGTGCTTTTCAGTGCGGACAGCGACGAAGACGATGCGCCACGACAAGCTTCGTCGAGCGAGGCGGCGCGTGCGGCTACAAACGAAGCGGACGCATCGGGCTCAAATGTCGGTGCGACTAAGGCCCACCTACACAGCGCTATCGTGCCACAGCTCGAAGACGGGGACGTCAACAAGCTCAGTAGCGACGAGGCACTGGACGACTACGACTCGGACATGGACTTACCGAACGAATTCGACGGTGAGTTAGCCACGCGGGAGGAGCTGATCGAGACTGCCGTCGCCGGTGAGGACGACGATGACGAGTACGACCACGCCACTGACGCCTTCATGACGGCGATCGGCGGCACTGGCCAAGTGGAGGCTGGAACGCTGAACAAGCAAGCGTTGCGGGACATTGGGTGGGGCCCGACGACGCCTACGTTTGAAGACGAGCGGCCAGACTTCCCTGGACTTGTCAGCACCGGCGGGCGACCAACCGAAGGAACGCGTCGAGCCGCCACTTCTCCACTTTCGCTGTTCTTTGCGTTCTTTGCGAAGGTTCTTTGGGTGGACATCGCCACCGAGACGAACCGCTATCGTCACCAACAAGTCGAGCCCCGAGCGCTTGAGATTCAGGCAAAGCATCGACGCAAGGCGACGCTGGACCGGAACGCCACAGTCGATCGCCTCCGCAAAATAAAGACGCGCCTAAAAAGGAGCCCAGACATTAAAGCGTACGAGGTGTTGGTGGTCGTGGCCCTCCTCCTCGCCAACTTGCTTTGTCCGTAGGTCCGTGGTGTGTATCACCATTGGTCACTCCGTGCTGCTGGCGCACTCCCGGCCGGCGCGTTCGAGAACTTCATGTCGCGCAACAGGTTCAACGAAATTCTCAGGAACCTCCACTTCTGCGACAACACGTCACGCGGTTCCGTCCAAGACCGAGCTTGGAAGATCCGCAAGGTCGTGCAGGTCCTCCAGCGCACGTTCTTGCGAGCGTGGACGATGACCAACCGCTTCCCCTTTGACGAAGGAGTGCTCCCCTCCAGCTCTCGCCGCAACCCGACAAGATCGTATATGCCGGACAAGCCCCATCGCTGGGCACCAAGATGTTCATGGCATGTGATGCGGAAACGTCGTACTGCTGCCGGTGAGTGTCTGTGCATATCCTACCTTCTACAAGGTGTGGTATACTGCCTTCTACAAGATGTGCTCTGCTGACACTTAGTATCCTGTAGATTCGAGACCTACCTGGGCGCGAAGCAGGCAGGTGATGACGACGACAGCCAGGACACCAAGACAGAACCCGTAGCCGTCGTGCGCAACATGCGCCGCGTGCTTACTGCTACAACGACGGCGTGGCGCGTGATCGTGGTCGACCGATTTTATACATCGGTCGCCCTCTGCCTCCAGCTCCTCACAATGAGGCTGTATGCGGTGGGGGCCATCCGGACGAGCAGCATCGGGTTCAACAATGACGTCGCAGATCGAAGGAAGACGCGACCGCGAGATGTTCCACGTGACGTTTTCAGGCTCTCACGGTCCACCGATGTGCCAGCCATGGTAGCACTGAGTTGGATGGACAAGAAGCAAGTCTACTTCCACAGCACTGGTACATCGGGGGCGAAGGCGACAGTGAACCGGCGAAACGGCGGGACGGTGGAGGCGGTCGCGCGTCCGCGGATCGTGACACGGTACCACGAGCTGATGGGAGGAGTCGATCGTCACGACCAGCTGCGCCTTCAGCGGTACTCCCTTCAGCTCAAAAACCGCTTCCGCAAGTACTACAAGTCCTTGTTCTTCGGACTTGCCGACTTGGCGGTCGTCAACAGCTTTGTTACCCACACCCAGTGCCGCAAGGATGCAGGTTCGCAGCTGCTCAAGCGCGCCGAGTTCATGACCATCCTTCACGAGCAGGTGCTGTCGCTGACTGCCCGAGACTTTGAGGAGGTCGCAGAGCTGAGCCGGACGGGGACGCCGCTCGCGAAGCAGCGCAGAGTGCCTCGCTCAACGCACACGGCCACGCTGACTGAGGAGTGGCGGGGCGAGGGGAAACACCGGAAGCGGCGGCAGCGTTCGTGTAAAGTTTGTTC
>JAASGD010001153.1:0-12842 GCA_023334115.1 Globisporangium megalacanthum | reverse complement strand
AGGCAACTTGTGTACAGGCAGATCTCACACGCGGTAGTACGAAAGGACACACTCGTCTACTTCTCGCACGCCTGGCACTCAAATGAACGTTCTCGGGGTAACAGCAACTCAGCACACACCCTCCTTACTCTTCCTTTAACTCATTTCACTCCATTCAATATGGAACTCCGGCACAGGCCCCGAGGATGGGAACAAACGCACGTGTATGGGGGGAAAGCCGGCGCCCTAGGATTGCTCTGCCGAGCAAGCTACTAGTACCAAACATGCACATACCGCTGGGGGTACCTGTCTTGAGCTGCGGCGGAGCCGGGAGAAGCGAGGAGAAAGGGCAATCTTGCGGTCTTGAGGGCAAAAAGGGAACTGTTGTTGGGTTGGCCAAGCGGCCGGCCCTCAAAAAACATTACCCCAATCTAAAGTGGGTGGCCCTCCAAAACTAAAAATCTCATATCTGATCCCAACGTGGTACACCCTAATCCTACAAAATGTAATATAAACGAATCCCAAACTGCCTGGCAGGGGTCACTATTTCACACGTCCTGCCTACTTTCATGCGGTGCACGAAACCGTGACCTTGGGTCAACATGTGGATGGGTTGGTGACCACACGCGACACAAGGTGGCGAGCCTTCAGTGCGTACTCGCGCATCAGTAGCATGCCCTGCTTGGGCGCGATGAAGGCCGCGCGCATACGCGACTCATCCTGGGCGGCTCGAAAGCGAGCCGGGATCATTCTGGATTGCTAAGTGTAAGGAGCTTCCCGAAGACCCGCACTTTCGCCTTGCCGCTGAGAAGGGAGATGCGAAAACCCACCTTCGCCGAGTCCGTCGCGATGCTTATCGACAAGATCGCGGGCTCGAGTTTGCGGAACCAGCGAGTAAGAGGTAGCCGGTCGGGGCCAGCCTCCGAGTAAGTTGATGTCTCGATCTTGACCACCTTTTTCTTGGACGACGCGAGGGTTGTGTACTTGGAAAGCGCGTCTTCCAGCTCATGTTGCATGAACTCGTGAGCCACCAGTCGTTGAGCGTCGAGAGACGCTGTTCGCAGCAGGGCCTGAACGACGGAGTTGCCTGCCACCGTCGCGAGACGATGGAGGACCTTCCACCCGATCAACGTGAGGTCCGGAAACAGCATGTGCTCGAGGGTCTCGCTCATCTTGGTCGTCGGAAGGATGACGAAGTGCTACCAGGTGTAACTGGCCAAGTGGTTGGCTCGAGCGAACGAGGAAGCTTTTGGGAATGGGGGCAGCGTTAGACCCTCAATCAACCTGTCTGGCAACACCACTGGGGAAATGCATATTGAGCTTCGCAACGGCTTAGAATGATAGACCTTATTCACCACCTGAACACTATTCGCCCCACCCTCCCCCTCCGCTTTTACAACAGGTCAGTGTGAAGCTACGTACACGGACTTGAGGAAGCCGTCTGGCATCTCTCGCGCATTCCTCACTTTCCTCACGCTGACACGCAAATATCGTCGCAAAAAGCTAATTTTAAATAACATGAAATAATCTTTTGAGCCACTTTTTTGCTCAGATTTATACATTTAATTCACATTATGGAATATTCTTTTGTTTTTTTGTGACGATGTATTTTCGGTATGAACTGCCTTTTATTCAAATACATTGCTCAGTTGTATTAAATGCACTTTTTCTTATTTTATTAAACGTGGTAGTTTTCTGACGGAAGAGAGCCAAACGAAATGGTCTGTTGTTTTCCAGGAAATACAGTATTCAAATATGTTATTATGAAAAGACTTTAAATTAATTTTTCTAAAATTACTGGAATTGTTCCAACCCCTTTTTCAAAGGTCATATTTGCTAAAAGTGACAATGACGCGTAAATATTCGCTGAAGTTTTTTTTTATTGGTCAAAATCACACAAATTCAAACGAGCACGCTTGAACTTTTGGAATCTTGAGGATATCTCTTCATCTGTGTGTTATAAATCTTCAATCACATACACATATGGTACACACCCGGTTGTAGACAATCGTTTTAGGGACCAACATTTGCATACTGAAATTAAGTCAAAATAACGACTTTATGTTCTCGCCCACAAGAACACAACAACGCAGTGATGGTGGCTTGATTCGTAATAGAGAGATTTCGCACACAACTTCCCCATTCCCATGCCATAAGATGTATATAAACGACACGACCGCCTCATACCTGATAGTTCTGCGGCAAACCAACAGTAAAATTTGCAGATTATATGGCAAAACCGCCATACCCAAATCGATGGAAGCAGCAGACGCCAAGCAAGCGGACGAAATGGACCGAAGAGGGACGTGATCCTGCTCCGGTAGGTGTGCGCGGATACACCTTTCTTCCGCAGGCGTGGCGCTGCTGAAGAGGCGACGGACGAAGTAGCTGCCAAGCTCGCAGGGGTTGACGCGTTTGATAGCCAGTCCTTCAACGGCAAGAATGCGCAAACTTCTTCCTCGCGCTTCCCAAGAAGCTCAATCAGTTCAGCAGGAAGTCGGCTCGCAAGTCTGGCGCCGTCGAAGTACACACCGAGATTCACGATCTACTCGACGAGCCCACAGACTTGCACGCGGGCAATGAGCAGAAGACAGCAGGGCTCAGTGAGAAAGAGAAAAAGAAGCGCGAAGAATGTGACGCGAAGGGAACACTTGCTCGCGAGGCAACAATCGCCTCACTCGGTAAGAGAGTAGCCGAAAGATACGGGCCGACGCCTGATGTGAAGTGAAGCAAGGTATGTAGAATGCTGGGCTTATTGTCCGCTGGTGCAGACAAACAGATCGCGTACTCACGCGAGGAACGTGGACTGCGCCATCAAGCGTTGGAGCTCGCCCGTACAGAGCAAATCGTTCGAACGGAGCAGTTCCAGATGCAGATCGAAGTGGGACATCGCGAAGGAAAGCATCAACGCAAAGAGCGGGAAGCCGACCGCGATGAGCGTCTGCAATTAGCGAAGTTAGACCTCGAGAAAACGATGGGAATACTGAACGCGATTGTAAACAGGATTAATCGTGGGGCGGCAACTTTGGCGAGCGAAATGCATACACTGTAATATCATATGTCATTCTCTACGAGGTCCTCTGCTCGCGATGGTGGACGCAAATCGAAGTAGTTACTAATCTGGTTGCATTGGTTGTAGCATCAGCGGCTGTTCGTGAGTTGCATCGCTACGTTGCCAATCTTGCCGACAGGTCTAATCATGAACTTGTGGTTCTTCGCAAAGTCCATGAACGCCCAGAGTGTCCTTATCCTGCCAAACCACCTTTCGGTGGCTTCGCGTACATAGTTCATATCGCGATTGAGATCTCGCACTTGGTCGTAATTTGCGTGCCTTTAGAGAGATGAGGTGCTCAGAGAGTCGATAAGGTGGATCTCTAAAGCGAAAACGGCCGCAAAAAACGTTCTCACACAACTGTTTGGCGTAGTGACAGCTTGGAAGTTGAGGCAACACTTCCTTGTATCCCCGCTGTACAACGGTTTCGGAAGGTTGCTGCGTCTGGAGACTCACCATGTCGCGGTTTTCGTGCCGTCTGGAAAGCCAAATGCCGCAGGGATGACTCCGACCCTAGCTGAGATCGTCCCGTAGTACGTGTGGATCGAGCCCCGATACCCAAAGGGAGAAGTACAGCTGGCGCTCTGAGCGAGCGTGCAAGTCTGTGACGGTTGTCAGGAATATTCAGTTTAGGGCAACTGTACTTCTTCCGAAATTGTGTGTCTGTGAGATCATGCGTGTCGGGTACACAAGTCTTGAATGCGATATACCGTGCCTCGACTGCGTTAACACTGTAATGCAGTCATCAGTGTCGGTTTCAATCACAGCGGGGAGCCGCCATACCACTGTCATCTCATCGAAGCCCCGCCAGTTGAAGCGAAAGTCGGCTGTAGCGTTCGCTTCGCTGGTGCTACCAACATCGAAGCGCGCGGACGGGGCAATCGGACGCTCGACCAACAGATCCACCAGCACAAGCTTGAACACTGTCCACTTGCGGTGACGAAGTACTAGGATCAGCATGTCCGACTCGCGCATACTGGCCACGAGCAAGAAGCACAAGTGCCACATTTGTTAGTCTAGCATCCTTTACAATAGCACGCACGCATGAATAGTAAGCCATCTCGACATGTTGTGGATAGCATGTCTTACGCATCACCTCGTGAGCACGTTGTAGATATCCATGACAGCGGAATATCCTTGCCCTGTGTGCTCGTAGGCTCGTGATTCCATGTTAGACCAAGTTCACAACCCAACTCAACGCGCGTTATTTTTGCGTGCGAGTATGGCACTGACAACCCGCTAACACCAAAGAAAAAATGTGTACCAACACTTGCCGTCGCTGTCAAGAAGCGTATACATTTGCACAAGAACGAGGAGAAGCTCTAGATGATATTCAGTTTCGACTGTCGAGACACAATGCTCACAGATCCACGTTTGTAGGAGCGACACACGTACATAATCACGAACGACGACGCGAGCAGCACGACCACGGCCCACCCGTGCAGCCTTCATGGTGTTGGGCAGCTACGTCAGCAACGCCCACTCAAATCAGTTACACGTGCTTCGCTTGAAGTTGTCGTGCGCCACGTGCGTCAAGCCATTACTTAGGAGACCGGCTGGCTGAGCTGTCGGCATTTTTCAAAACAGAAGAATAGTTTTGCTCCAACGCTTCGAAATGCACGCCTCCGCCAGCCCTATCGGTTAATACACTCGTAGTCCACGAAGAAGCAAGTGTCGAGACGATGTGCAAACACACCTGAAGTGCTGCTCGAGTGCAGTTAGCTGCGTCCTATGGCAGCGGGCGCGAGCAGGCGTCGAACACGCGTTGGGTCCACACTTGAGCTGGAAGGTAAGACACGTGTTGGTCAGTCGTACGCTGCCATGTAGAGGTGTCCGGTATGTGAAGGGTTCTCAATTGCTCCATGCTCTCGTTATCAGCTCTCGTTGTTTTTATGCTGTATCTGCTACGCTTGGTCGGCAGCGCCGGCCAATGCAGCCAGGGCTTTCTAAAATACTATAGCCATAATATTCGCAATTTCTCGCAATACATTACTGTGCGAAATTCAAAACTGTATGCAATACATAGCTGCCATATTGACCTCAATCGTATCGTACTTATCAGGTGAACCTTCCCTGTCAAAGTCAAAACAAAAAAAATCAAATTCTCCTCCTCAGAGACGTATTCATAATAGTAGATGTCCCACCGTTGCTTGCTCTGGAATGTAACCAACACCATGGCAGCAAAGGCCGAGCTGCTTCTGGTGTCGATCGACTGATGTCGTGGCGTCAAATCTAGACGAAGCACGACAGTGGGCCCGGGGTTACTCGAAGCGTGGTATATTCTCTCCACAGCAGTTGGCAGAGGTTCTTGCTTGAAGTTCGCCTTCTAGCCTCTCACGCCATCTTTCTTACTCGCCCACACGCAGAACACCTGCGTATGCGCCGCGAGCAGCTATTCGACAAGCACGTCAAGATTCCCGATACCCGATGGGTGACTCATGAGTAGAACATACAGCTGACCGGCGCGATCGGGGTAGGAAAGGCTCTCTGAGCAAACAACACAGTGGCATGGCCCAAAGCGCCGGGGCTGGACCAGCTCCCGAATGATATATTCGAAGATTGTAGAGAGCAACTGGCCCCAAGGTCCGTGCCGCAATTCACCGACATTCTGACGGGCGCAATTATGCAGGTCTACTTCGCAGAAGGCTTGGTGGTCGAGACAAGCGCGGGTGAAACGGGCGGGCGTGATCTCAATTACAACAAAGCACATGCGCGAGATGTACTCGCTGTTCTCGGAGCTTCTGTTTGTGGACTGTACGCATAAGCCGAACCGATGGGTCGTGGACTTTGATGTTGACTCCAGCATGTATTTGCCCATGTGTTGTCCATGTCCTACCATGTGTTGTCCGTGTTTCGTGCATGTCTGCAGCTACAACTACCAGCTGTGTACCCCGAAGATCCTGGACGAGTTCGGGGAGTGACAGGTCGTCCAGCAGTCGCTCTTTGAAGCTAACGTAGAATGGCACATGAAAAGAGCTCTGGAGCTCTTCAAGCGAGCGCACTCAGGCCGGTTCCGCTTCCTTGAGGTAGTGGTAGTCGACATAGTTATGAACGAGATCAACTTCATCCCGGACCACTTTTCGGATGTCTGGTTCCTGATGTGCATCGTTCATGTCTTGGAGTACTTGAAGTTGGCGTCGAGCAAGCCCGAACACGGGAACATATCCCAAGACGATCACGCAAGTGACGACCACCTTGTGCACAATTTCATCTACGCAGCAACTGAAGAGGCGTACGATCCGAACCGAGCGTCGCCGAAGCAACTATGCAACCGACTCGGCTTCGACTCATTCTTCAACTACATGGAACGCAACTGGCACGGATGCCAGGACATGTGGGTGATGCATCGACGCTCGAAGCTCCGGCACTTCTACAATCATACGAACAATCGGCTCGAAAACTACTTTGGCAGACTGAAGGGTGCTGTCGGCGGAAGTGCAAGCATGGCGGCGTGTGTCGAAGCTATCCTGGCAAGCGCCCGTCGGAGCGAGAATGAGTATATGTACCGAAAGGCGAGGATCGGCTTATACACCCACGCGGTCTACGACGAAGACATGAGCAACGTGCTGCGATTCACAACTCGCTTCGTGACAGAACAAGTCAAGCCGGAGTACAGGGCAGCAGTGGAGAAGTTCAACGTCTACACGTACGTGGAGGGTCGCGTGATCCAGGAAGTTGCCGTGCGGAGTCAACATCACCAGCACCGAGTCAGCTTTTTGGATTGGTCGTGTGACTGTCTGTTCTTTTCGTCAATGAAACTTCCCTGTCGTCACGTCATTGCGTACCGAAAGGCAAGGCGCGTCGTAGGGTCGGTGATATCTCTAAAGACCATCGACTTGAGGTATGTACAGTGAATCCATGTTCCATCCATGTCTGTTCCATGGTTCGTCCATTCTAACTCTCGTGTGTATGTGTCGCATGTTTACTTTGCAGATGGGTTGGTGTGTCGGACGCCCTGGAACCTGTACTAGATGTCGTCTACAACATGCCATCGTCGGTACCGCGCGGATCGCCAGACTTGTGACAACAGCAAACCACTTTCGTGAAGCAGTCCGTGCCACGCGTCTGATCGCGTCTGAGCTCGCAGGCATGGAAGACCGAGCTGAGTTCGACGAACATATGTCGTTCGTGATGGGGGCAATGACGCAACCTTCGCCAGCGTAAGCACAGCTCGGCGGGTTCGGATCTCACACTCGAGCTGGAGCCTAACGAGTCCGTGCGTGCGCTGTATTAAGCTCATAGTCTATACTCAGAAGAGGTCAGGCATGATGAGATCATTCAGCCTGGTGGAGTCGCGATGGCCGATCAGAGGTCGCTTATCCTGGTCGCCTCGCAGGCGTCACAGAAATTGCACGACGCCGACATGCGTGAGCACGGACGACTTGACGCGCATGCAACCAACCGAAGCCGAGTTGACCGCGTTCCCCCGTCGCGATGGACCCGTCCAGACATGGACAGAAAATGGGCGATACGAGAGCAGACATCGTTCACGAGGCGAAAGGCGACGTCGCGGCCACTGCAGCATCCCCCGCAGTCTCGGCAGCGCGGCAATCCGCGGAAGCGTCGACGACTTTGAGCCAATCGCTGCGAGTCCAATCAACGTACGACTCAACCTGAAGGGGAAGAAGACCGGAAGGCATTGACTCGACCAAAAGAAAGCGGAAGCAGAGGAGAAGCAGATCAGATAGGTGTTCAACCCGTCGTTGGAATGACGGAGCTTGGGCGTGGCGACGCTGAAGGACGTCGTGGACGCCTTGGACTTCGAAAGACCAAGCGTGGATGATTCACTGCGGCGACTGCAGACCACCCAGACTCGCTTTGGCGATCGCGCTCGCAAGAAGCCTAAGTTCCGGTTGATGCGCAACCCGATCCTCAATAAGAACGCGTTCTATCTACTGCTTTCCCTGCTCCTCGACTCGTGTATGGACTTGTTACCCGTGGGAAACGATGCGAAGGGCGCCATCGTCGTGTCGACTCAAAGCCAAGCGATACCGGGCGTGTCCGGAGATAAAGTCGAGGTTTTTGAGATTCAAGGTGTTGGCATTTTCTTGAGAGATCAAGTGCAGACAATGCAGCGAGTGGCGACTTTGCGCAAGCAGTGCAAGGATGGCGTCGTGTTCTACAAGTGTATGACGAACAAAGCCGCTGATTCCGTTGCAGCGCGGCTCCGCGATTCGGTGTGCGACATGGCGGTCCATGTTTCATCCAAGTACCCGTCCATGTCGCTTCCAGGTTCCAGGGTGTGACATCGACGTAGCAAGCTTGTACCGCTTCCAGTCGTCTCAGTGGTTCAACGACGCTGTCATCCTCGGCGTGTGCGAACGCATTGAGCATATTTAACCGAACGTGCGCTATGGTGGCGTCGTTCTAGATGAGGCTTCAAAAGCTCCAGGCCCCAAGTGTACCTTCTGAACTTGTCGGAGTACTCGAAGCCGCGCCGGACACCGACATTATTCTCCTTCCCGTCAACATCGGGGATCAGCATTGGTGTGGCTTTCTGGTGGACAAGTCCACTTAGGCTATCACCTACTACGACTCTCTCAACAGCAAAATGTACCTGGCAGCACTAGACGAGTTGTCGTGGGCCTTGGTTCGAGTGGCGTGTAAGGGCTTTGTGGACACAGTGATCGGCTCATCCATTCAGTTCGACGGCTTCGGGTGCGGGTACTTCGCCTGCCTGTTCTTCTGGAACTCATGCGAGAGAAGCATGGTGAGTGCCCTGGCAGCACACAGCGACGTCGCTCGTCGCTTTGAGCTTCTCCACTTACTTCTCTCCGGCTCTAAGGCTACCAAAGCACGGCATGCATATACGTTCTACTTCACAACAGCCTACTTTCGCAATCGATTCACTTAGTCGCAAGTGTCGTTCATCATCGCTCACTTCGTAACAGCGTCCTTTAGTAGTGAGCGCGCGAGTGAAACGCACAGTAATATGTGCTGCCCAGTTCGGCTTGCATTTTACACCTCTATTAGCCTGCGCGTGCCCCACACGTCGACGTCTTTGTGCTCCATGCTTATGGGTTTCTGTTCACTACAGTAAATCGCTTTCGTGTACGCGCGTCGAGCGTGTAGTTCGCTTCGTGAGTGCGTTCATCTGCTTGTGAAGTAGCTCGCCATCGAAAAGCACCTGCATGCGGCTGGGGAAGGCTCAAAAGTGTGTGAGGACAGTTTGCTTGCCTCGCCCACTCAACTACTCTCCACAGTACATGCACAGCCCTTCATTCACGAACTGCTTGATGAGCGGCTAGCGTGCTGTGCAACTGGGCGATGTCCTCTTGGCGACTCCGTCGTTTGACACGTCAAAGTAGAAGTCTTGATGACTACTACAGTCAAAATATATGCGAAGTGGAAGCCACACTGGTATCCATTTTGACAAGCGATTTGCCAGGAAAAGGAGGGACAATCCCGTAGAATGCCTGGTAAATCAGGGACAATTCCGTAAGGAGCAAGTTGCACACGGGAAAATCCGGAATGAAAATGGTAATTTACACGCCTCCAACACTGATGGAAAGATTAGAGATTTTCCTTTCTGCGGCTTTTCGATATGTTCGGATGTATCTTTCAACGATTTTGAGAGGGATTTGCAGTTCGCGCGAAATATAGACTGAACATGAACAAGACATGGATAAAACATGGATGTGTTTTGCCATGTCACATTTGCAGACATGGACCGTATCACCAGCCTTAAATCTTGCCATTGAGCAGTACATCGCTCCGGTTCAGGAACTACTCGGCAAGGTGCAATTGGGTAAGAAAAAATTGGGCCTAAACGGGTCTGCAGCGCTAAGGTGTGTACTTGGATGTGAATTGTTCAATTTGGGCTCCGAACAGTGCTCACAAAGCTCTACTATTTCTCTTCGGTTTTTGTTGCGCTGTTTCGTAGACCTCTCACAACTCCGCGCCCAGTGATCCGACATCAGACTCGTTGGTCGAGTACCTTCGTAATGCTGCGCAGATACTACGATTTGCAAGAATTCCAACCGTTCGTGTCGCCCGCAGTCGCGACACTGATGCCGACGAGCGGCGAGGAACTGAAGCTTGGCCGTATACTGTCAGATCTCAAAGAAATCGAATCGGTATCGATCAAGCTCCAACAGCAAAACGGGGTGTCGCTGATGGACGTGCACGCGCTGTTCAACGCGCTCTTGGCGGGTCGGTAAGTTCTCGGGAGACAACTTTTATCCTACTGCCGCCTTTGTCAACAAAAAGGACTTGAAGACGCGTGTGCTGCAGTATTGAGCGGCACAGCTCTACTAACACCTGCGCAACGAGCTGTTTTATCGCGACTCGAAGACATAGGTCGCGACACATCAGAGGAGCAGGACAACGACAACGCAAGTTTTGCCGAAAGAGCTTCAAAGCGCTCGTGTCCTGATCCCTTCGTCGGGTAAGTTGCTGTGACGAACATCATCAATATCGGTTTTTGTATAGGCTCGCTAACTGGTACTTCCGCTGGTATAACCGAGCTGGATGTATTTCGCCCACCTCCAACCTCGTTAAGCGCTTTCTCAACGCTGCGAAGATCGTGCTGGCACTGAACCGACAATCACCGAGTCCGATTCAACTCACGTTGGTTTGGTTCCTCAAGATTACCCAACGATTCTGGGGCGTCCACTTAGCCGCGAAGGTGGTCGGCGCGAGCAGAATGGCTCGAAGTTGACCAGGGGTTTATACCGGTGCAGCACAGAGAGGTATGTGGCTAATGTGGTATACCGCTGACGCGGTTAACGTTTCTCATTATAAGGATGGTGTTGCGCAGAACGGCTCAGCAGAGAAATGGACTCGCACAGGCTTGGTCGAACTGCCTTGTTTTAGGCGCTGTCGCTGTACAACAGCTGATATGTGATTGTGTTCAGTGTGTGCTCGCACGAGGTGCTGCGTAGTCTGGCGATGATGATGGTAGTATGGTGGGGGTGCTGAATGTGGTACCCGCGCAAAACCGTCGATGTGCAGCAGGTAATGCCATGCTGCTTGTAACGAGTCTGATGGGTCGAGTCTATAACTGAACAAAGTTTTGTTCTAGCTCGCTGGATGTTCATGTGGTTCAGAAATCACTCGGGTTGCTTGGGCAGCCGATAGACCAAGCTACGCCGGTCCAGGCCGACGAAGCTCGCCAGTCAAGGTAGAATGAGCTCGACAGACCCTCACATTATTGCCACCACAAGCTGGCTCCGCACAATACATTATTGCACGCAAAGTGTTAAATGCTAACACTATTGTCCGCGCCATTAATTTTTTGGAAACCCTGATCACAGCTCACAAGCAAACCATGAAAGTACCACGTGGAGTTTGCGGGAATGGGTAGATTTGATTGCGAAATGTCTCGCATGTTCTTCCCAGTACTTTTTCCATATCGTTGTGGATACGGAACACTTTAATATCAAATTCTCTGTATTTTCAATACATTATTGAGTTTTGTTCAAGCGCATTCCCAATTTTTTCGAACTAGGCTCTTGCCCGGGCTTCGCCCCTGGAAGTGTTCAACTGTTCCATCTACAATTGTTCATCATCCTGTATTCCCCCTAGTCCCCCACACACCACAGTCTGACTAGCTCCCGATAATCTCCCTTGTGCGACTACATACTTGCATCATTTTCAATTGCTTTAACCTCATTCACTGTCTTGCTCACTCTCGTCCTCAACTCAATTTACTAGCTCTCGCGTAGTCTTGTACAAACGACTTGCTCCTTCCATTCTCTCCTGCAGCACACAACCCGTCCCGGTTCCCGTCCCGTCCTCTATCCCTCCCCCCTCTCTCTCTCTCTACCTCTCATGAACTTGCTTATTTCTCAGAAAGTCACACACACTCAATCTTACAGCACAGTACGTCAAGTGTCGAGAGATGTATCACAATGCTCGAGCACACTCCCTTGTTTCTATCTCTACATTTTTTGTCGAACCACAATAGACCGATTGTGACGCAGTGTCACCCTCACTGACGCAGCGAAGCTCCCTTCATTTTTTCTCTACCACCGTTTTTCTCGGCCGAACTCAACTGTTTACGCATTAGTGCGTATTTATGCAGCGATCCCTAAGGCAACTTTTAAATTTGCAAAATTGGCGCGTTACCATCCCTTGTTGGGACAGACACCGGGCACAACTAAAACTTATATGGATTTATGGAGTACCGGTAACAAAGCCATTTATGAGTTTTTGAAACCTATTTTAGAACATTAATCATCAACGTCTTTAAGAAGTGACCCTCGCGTATGCAGTCGGAAATGCTAACTTCACCGGTCTTTTACCGATTGGGCTCAAACTTGCAGGGCATGTTCATCAGTGTGTTTAGTGAAAGTCACCAAAGTTTCATTAGCTAGACCATCACGGTTGTTGAGATATCATGCCCCATCAAAATCTTCTTTAGCCGTGAGTGCCGTTTTCTGACGAAATGGCCGCTGGACAGATAAATGATTGTTTGCCGAGAAACTATTTCTAGATACTTTATTCAAGTCAATTTCATCAATATGGATATAATGGCTAAATATCTCAATCTATGGATCATATTTTCTAATAAATGGCGACCTTTGGAAAGCGTTCCCATCAGCTCGCGAATGCTCGAATCAACAAATACTCGTATGTACATCCTCAGTTTTATATGGTCTTTCGTGTGGTCAATTTTCTGCGGCGATGAGAGAACAGACCGGTGACGTTCTAGAACATAGCATAAAAATGACCCAAAAACGGGTCCCTTCTTACAGACATTGATGATTAACGCCCAGCCTCTGAGTCAAGCAGGCGAAGCCCATACAAAGTTTTCAAATGTGAAAAAAATACCTTTCGAATACTGCTCAGATCAGGGAGACTAGACATT
>JAASGD010001152.1:0-12860 GCA_023334115.1 Globisporangium megalacanthum | reverse complement strand
GGGTAAAAAAGCGAGCACCAATTTCGGAGGTTGAGCATAATTACCCTTATAAATCGAATAAACAAAGGAAAATATGTTATTTAAACAGAAATTAGAGAGTATAATTTTTTCGACTCGTGCACAAGAGGGTCTGGAGAGCCCGCGCCAAAGCACACAACACGGTCTCATTTGCCCCTACAGTAAACCTGCACACATGAATCGAATCGCAAGGTGCTGCTCTATCTATGCATACAAACATGGCAGGCAAATTCTCTCTAGCGGATTTCACGTTGTAGAGGTGACCTACCCGAATCGGCCAATTTCCGTCTACTTGAGTCAGAAAGTCAGTGTTAAAACAGTATTTAAAGGCAGTAAATAACAGTAATAGATAACAGTTTTCCTCAGTTCGTGTTGTGCCACCACGTACAAAATCTACACAGCTGCCCACTGGTAGCATCTCCTCGAACGGATGTATGGGAGAGTCTCTTATACTTGGGACAAGAAACATGGGGCCATTAGTGAGTACTGCCTGTCTTTTGAAGTATACTGAAGCGGCAAAACTCAGGTCCTTGACACAAACGCTGGAGAGATAAAAATACGCAAAAGTACTGGTTGAACCCCTCGTGTTGAGCTCTTCTTCTCTAAACACCTCTTTACTGTAGATACCGTACGGTACTGTATGGTGTGCTCAGGCTTGTACATCATTCCCACCATTGTTATATTGACGGACATACAAATAGCCATTCAGAATGCAGTCAGTTATTTGTTTAACACGGCACGATCTCGCGTCATCGCAATGTGTGGTTTTGACTATGCAGACTCAGGACAAAATGGTCCGTGTTGGCGGGAAATTACACGGTTTGAAACTAGTAAGTCAAAATAGTAATGACTAGTACTATCCGACATCTCGGTTTTACTATGTAATATTACTGTAGTAATATGATGATGTTGTCAAAATAGTAAAGTACTATAGCAAATATTACTATCAAACTAGTACTATTTTAGTTTTTTTACTAATACTACTCAAGTCTGTTCCAATCTCTAGTTTTTATCGCCTCCAGCGCATGTGTGAAATTATCGCGTGACTCGGAAATTGTATCAACTTGTAAGCAAACACCCTTGGCGAATTATCGGTGCGTATCCCCTTCGAGCCCTCCCAGCGCCTTAAGACAAGGGGCCTCAGTCGGCCAACTTGAAGCCTGTGCATACGCACGGTAGATTATCTCAGCGTAAAGTGAAGGATACGAGTGTTTTTATATACAATACAATTAATAAAAAATTCCAGAGATTGGATGGACTTTTAGGCTTGGAAAAGTGCACGGCAAAAGTCTTGGAACATTTCTTTCCCCGTCATATCTTTTGCGAAAACCATCGCAATGGAGAAAGAGGATTATAATCGAAAAGATGAGTTAAAAACACTCATATTCATGTGCTCGGTTGAGCCGAACTGACGACACAGCAGCTGTGTACCCAGTATGAGAGGTAAAAAATGAGTTTGACATACTCGTGCTTTTTCACATAACGCACTCGTTCACTCGTACTATACCCTACAACACAGACCCAAAATGAACGAAACTGGTTCCGAACACAAAAAGTAGACTCGATATCCCTGTTCTACGACTTGTATTAGATCATCTCTATTGTAAGCATCATAGTGCAACAAGTCGGATCGTATGGCATGCAAAATTCGCTTTTACGTGCACTGCAAGACGCCATTGGGATCATAGGGCAACTTCCATGT
The DNA here is from genome assembly GCA_023334115.1 of Globisporangium megalacanthum. Lineage (NCBI taxonomy): Eukaryota > Oomycota > Peronosporomycetes > Pythiales > Pythiaceae > Globisporangium > Globisporangium megalacanthum. The sequence continues at coordinate 11,140 of JAASGD010001152.1, read as the reverse complement.
CACGCCTCACTGCGTTTTGCTCCAATTGACACCAACACTTTACGACATTGTTCGCCAAGTTTTGATCGCTATGTACAACCTTTATTCATTCATTAAAAAGGAACGGATACCGTTAACAACCAATTTTACCGAGATACCCAAATTCATTTTTTACCTCATTGAATAGGGGGAGTTAAAGTCGCATAATATGTTTTCTGCTGACAAAAATCACGCACATATTATATATGTGATTTTTGTCAGCAGAAAACACGAGCAACAATCAGCAAAAACTGACGAAAATATGAGTCAGAATTTTGCTCACTTCAGAGTGAGCCACCTCCCGAGGTGGCTTACTCGGACTCAAATGAATAAGCAAAAATGATCGAAAATATAAGCAGAAAAATAACGCGAAATGAGTAGAAAATAGTGTAACTTTGACTCCTCCTAATAGGTACACAGCTGTTGTGTCATCCGTTTGACAGCAGCTGTGTACATTATTAGTTCCTCTCGGATTGAGCAACCGAGCACATGAACAGGCGTGTTTTCATTCCTCTATCTGGTTCTAAGGGTCTGGTCGGTCTCGCCGTGTCAGTTTATCTATCGGTGTAATTGGTGATCGGTTTAAATAATGGCTGGTCGCGCAGTTCGGTTTCCAATCATTTGAAATCGATGACAGAGGAAGCAGATGGGGGAGAACGCCACGCGACCGAAGAAGACGGCGCGTGACCGCCCAGGCAAGACCGCAACGGAGGTGCCGCGGGACGATGAAGCAATGGGGCAGCTCTTTCAGCTCCGGTGCGTTTCCGCTCGTTGTTTCTGCTGCGCACTCGAGACTCCACAACGAGCACAACGTGCGTTTCTTTGTAGGTACGAGCCGTTCGCGGATCGCTTCGGGTCCGCCAAGAACAACGCGATGCAACGTGCTGCATGGGTGTTCGTCGCCAACGGCGTAAGCGAGCGGATCGGCTCGCATGTGACAGTCGAGCAGTGCCAAAACAAGACACAGTACTGTGTCGGAGTGAACAAGTAATGTGCAGCTGTGAGTTTTTGCGTTGATAAAATGTTGTGTACTGTGTAGATGAAGCCGCCCGAACAGCGGTGGACCGACATTCACGTGGACTCGCTGACGGCTGGCAGTGACATCGCTGCCGAAGTGCTGAAGCCCGCCCATGTGGAGTTAATGCGCGAGTATTGGAAGTGGGTACCGGTATGCAGGTGTCGACGCTTTGTGACAACCAAACAGTGTTTTTCGAAGATTCAACAGTGGAATACGAAGTGCCTCTCAACCAACAAGGCGATGACCACAACGACTCTCCTATGATACCATCTGCACCACCAGTCCAACGGCCATGGGAGCGATCTCTGGCTGAAGCAATGGAAGCGTGTGAGTTGGCTCTTTTGCGCGTGTATTTGCATTTTCACTGATGACATCTAACTGGCGCAGGCATTGGCGTAATGTATGACGGCCTCTGATTTATCGGGGCACGCACGACACCACCGTAATCAGCCTCGAAAAAGAATCAAGACAGTGGGGTCGTTGCAATTGTCTCTGAGCTCAAACGTGCGGTTGAGACGCAGAGTGCCAGTACCCAGGAGCTGGTGAACATCTTGAAATAGACAAACGCGTAATTCAGGTTACACGGCGCACGACGTGAACAATCCGAGCGCCATGTCATCGCGCTTCCGCCGACCGTCGGTCTGTTCCCCAAAATTCTCTTTGCTCTCGACAACTACGCCACTGTCATGTTCACACGCGAAAAGGTATCCACCTTCACTCACATCGCCGCTCAAATGAACGAGCAGGTTGTGCAGGACCATCTCCGCTACGATCACTGTTGTCGTTCTCGAGATGGGTTTCTCCTCGAGCGAGCACTTTCGTATGCGAAAGCGGCCTTTGAGTATTCCGAACGCCATCACCACCACCATGCGCGCCAAGCTGTGCTTGAAATTGTACGAACGCTGGACGACGTCCAGCGCGCCGCCAACTCCGTCGTGCTCCGTATATGGTGTCAACAGAGATGCCGAAATCGCGTAGCCAGCATCTCCGAGAAGATGCCCCCACCGACCGGATATGCTCGATATCGATGCCTGTGTGCGACGCCTTCCAAATTTAGGTCACTCCACGGGCCGGGCCGCATGTTAAAGCTCATGAGCCGCTCGTTGTGTTCAACCATAGCTTGCATGTTGACGGCAGGGTACCTTTTCCTACTGTACCGTCCGTCGTGCTGCTTCGTTCGCGGGATTGCGAAAAGCGTCCCGTCAAAAATGTCGCACACGCCTCCCACCCTTGCTTGTTCTCGAACGCCCTCTGCATCTCGTCCCATGCTTCTTGCGAAGGCTGGGAACCTGATCGCCGACAGCGAAAGGCTGGCGACAGTTCGCAGCAACCTGTTCACCGCCGTCACTGCCCACGCCTTCCCCATCCCAAACGCTTGAGCAATCTCACTAAATCCCCCAGCTGATCCTAGGTCAAGGGCACTTCAGCCACCTTCTTCTCGAATGAGTGCTGGACCACAGGGTAAAACGCGTTTGTGCGCTCCCGTAGCTTGCTGCAGATTCAAAGAAGTTTGCACGTGAACAGCGCACTTGCATCTGAAACATCTGCTCGCAGCTTTCGTCGTGTAGCACGCGGGAGCAATCAAAACACTGGACCGTCACACGGTGCTCAGCGTTCAGTGCACACACAGCGATTACTGCAGTGTTTGCTGCGTAGGCAGCGCATATAGCGACACAGCTGCCAGGCCTCTTGTGTGCTTGCCGTCCATGGCACTGCTCAGGGGAGGAAAGCGCAGATTGACCAATTCTATCAGATTATTTACTTACACTGATCCCCGATCAGGATAATTTCTCGTGATATTTTAATACGACGCATGGCCAAACACAGCGCTCCATTTCTCTAATAACTTGGAGCCTTACACGTTACGAACGGACCGGCCACACCCTAATCCTCTTTCTCCAATGCGATGGGTTTGCAAAAGATACGACAGGGAAACCAATTATCCAAGAAAAGAGTCTTGGAAAATTAGAAACATTTCATGTTTCCAGTTTTTCCGAGATCCGACTTAATCAACCTTTTCTGACAATAATTTCTGATTCTTGACCGTTCAGGAACCTTCATGCGACCTTTTCCAGATATGTCGAAAATAAATTTTGAAAAATGAGATAGTAAAAATATTTTGAGGTCGTCCCACGAGGTCTACACTACGGGACAAAAAATTAGTTCCAGCAGGATCTTTTGCACTATGACTCGAGTTTTGCGAATTGAGCAATGCTATTTAGACATGCCAATCCCATGACCATTTGGTGTGGAACACACCAACCCCTATTGCTGAATCCGCTGTCGATCGGTTACATCCCATACAAATGTTCACATTTGTCAAGAGGACAAAATTTTAGTTCCAGCAGCGACAATAGAAAAAGTAAGTTTATATAAGAGTGCGTTTTCTTGCTGTGCAGCTCAACAACCTCGATGCACGCTTTGTCATTGAGTTCATCAAGAATGCGAGTGTCTGCTCGCTAACGCTGCCCCACGCCGCATGAACAGAAGCGGTAAGTTCCACTACTGTAGCGTACTGCTTGCCTTGAGCGTACACCGCTCGGAAAAGCAACGCCCAAACATTTTCTATTGGGTATAGATCTGGTGGTCGTGCTGGCCAGCCTAAAATCTCAACACATCGCTTGTCCAGGAACGCTACCGTCTCTCGCGATCGATGGATGCTTGCGTTACTCTACATGAACACGAGCATTTGGCAGTAGCGAAGGTGCGCGAATGGAAGCAAAAACTCTGATAGCATCGCGATGTACGCTCTCGGGTCTTGCTTTCTGTGTAGAACAGCGAGTTGAGAGCGACCGCGCGCACCGAATTTACCCCAGACCATGGTGCCACCACCACCGTTTTGACGCCGTATAATTGTTCGCACAGGCTGACGGATGTCGCGCCAATAGTATGCCATGCCGTCTGGTCCGTCAACAGAAAATCGCTTCTCATCGCTGAACAGGATCTTCTCCCAATCGGTCCTTTCGAGCAGCATGCGCCTTGCCCACTCCAGGCGTGCCATGATGTGCTTGGCGTAAGCGGAAGCGTCTGCTCAAACTTACTGAACTCGAGCCAGTCAACACGCCCCACAGAACGCGCCGAACTGTTCGCACCGATACGTCCACCTTCGCAACTACCTTTGCTTCAGCAGCCGGTGTGGTGATACTTGCCACAGCGCGCACTACCCGACGGAGGTCACTCTCGCTGAGTTTTGATGGCTGCTATTGCTGCTTTGACGCTCGAGTCGCGCAAGTGATGACACGCAGAACGGTTGTATGCGCACGACGAACACGACCAGCAATTTCTCGGCACCTCAGCCCAGCTTCGTGCATCCCGCGGATGCGGCCCCTCTCCTCGCTCAGAGTCTACCCTGGTATCATTTTAAAATGATGGCGGTGTGGACTGTGCTATTGTGATTGAGTTGTATGGACCATTCAATTTTATTTAAAAGTGTGTATGGTAGTTGCTGGAACTAAGAATTTGTCCTCTCCACAAATGTGAACATTTGTATGGGAGGACACCGATCGAGTGCGAGTTCAGCAATGCAGGTTAGTGTGTTCTGCGCCGAATCGGCGTGGGATTCACATACCTAAAAATAGCATCGCTCATTTCGTAAAACTCGAGTCGTGGTGCAAAAGATTCTTCTGGAACTGTTTTTTGTCCCGCAGTGTACGTCCGTCTTAGTCTTCTGATGACATCTTTCCAAATTTATTTCGTACAGGAAACATTCATGCTACATTTATAGATTCGCAGAGTAACCATGAAACTGTACGTTTTTGCGAGATTGCTGCTTGTTCGGGCTGATAATCATGTTTCTCGCTTGTGTTAAATGTCTGTCCAATGTAGACATCCCGGAATGTTCAAATTACCTTTCCGACTACCCTTTCTATCTGCGCTTGCGTCGGAAGGTGATGTTCTCTGCTGTCACCGAGAAACAATAAAAACAAAACCACACTTTTACATCATTATCATCTTGCAACATTTCTGGTGATGTTGACTTTTAGCACAGTTCCTGTACAACAAGGCGGGTCGTGTGATGTAATAAGCCTTCCGTTTATAAAGCGTTTACCACCAAGGTCTACATTATGATAATCCATGCCTCAAGGCTCACATCCAGAGATTCATGGGGGTAGCACGGCATTGTTTTCGAAAACCGAAATAATTTTGTGTCGCTTGTAGAGGTCAGGGTGAATACAGATTTGTCCTCGGAATACGCCGCCCCGAAATGCTTTTTGACGAGTAACGTTCAGTCCACATTTCCTGTTTCTCCTAATAATCGATAATAAAAGGTACATTTTTGAGCATAATGTTGCTCGAAGACTGAAGATGTAAATGATGAGAGAAAGGAAGAAAAGGAGGAAGGAAGACAGGAAGGAGGGAGGAAGGACACAAGCAGGGAGGGAGTAAAGCGCGAAAGGAGGAATGTTGGAATGAAGAAAGGGAGAATAGGAGAGATGGATATATGTGAAATGGGGAAACAAAGAAAGGATTAACGAGGAAGGGAGGAGAAAGAACATAAGAGATACCGGAGTAAGGCGGAAAATGGGGAATGATATAATGTAGGAAGAGCAGAAAATAGGGATGGATTTGAAATGTGAGAAACAGAGAAAGGCGAACGAAGAAGGAAGGTGTAAGATGAGAGTAAATTGCGAATGAAGGAATGATCGAATGGAGGAAGGGAGGAAGGGGGATGGATGTGAGATAAAAGTTGTAAAAGGGTCCAAGGAGAAATAATGAATTGACATTTACAAAAGTATTTAAGAATACATAAAATATTATACAAACCACTGTGTACAATTCGTTTGAATACCTGGAACATAAGAGGGCTTAAGTAGAAATATATTCTTGACAAATTCTTGATATTGATAATAGTAGTCAAAAAGAAATAAATATTATACAAACCATTGTATACAATTTTTTTGAAACGACACACGACCAGTGATCTTCACTCTCGACTTTTATTCCCGACGATTTTTGGTTTGACACGCTATTGCTTGAGAGAATTTGCGAAGAAGTGAGCAAGCGGTATGGGAAGGAGGGAGCTCGTCTTCATTGACGATTCTGACAACGAGCGACAGCGTGCTGGGGAGCAAGCTCAAAGAGACGATACGGTCAAAGGGCCCAGAGAAGGTGCGATGACAGTAGAATGCTTAGAATGGACCCAGAAAGAACTTAGAAAGGGCCTGAACTGCAAATATGAGTACACTACTCACGTCAGCGTCAGCTATCTCGCTGAGCATGCCTTTCAGTCCCGATAAACGCCCGGCGACGACTTCCGGGGGCTGGACCGATTGGGGTACAGTAACATCATGGCGTCCAAGTTCTTTGGAGTAACGAGACGACGCTCGGGCCGCACAGAGGTCGGTTAGCTTTACGCAACGCGCCTCTGTGTTGAACCCGCTCACTACCTGGCAACCCATCGCTACCAGCCCGCCGCCCGACTATCATTCGACGCTCGCGTCACAATCACCGCTCGTGTTGCCATGCAAGGTCGCTTCCCCTCTCTAGAATATGACGAAGTGGGACGATGGCCGGTCCATGTTGTATAACTCCGTGCGATGTATATCCCAGAGGCAATCCTCTGCCTCCGGTGCCTGATTTTGGTGGCTGCGAGTGCACCACTTTGTGCGGCTTCGACACGTGCGCAAACGCCAGACAGGCGATTATGTCACGCCAACGTGCTTTTGGTATGGCGGTATGTGCGGAAACAATTTAGGCAGCAACGAACGCTTCTGTCTGGCACGCAGATGCTCAGCGTTCGGGTTCTATCTGGTTGCGACAGAAGAAATCGAAGCCGGCGTCGTGATTGGTGACTACCTTGAGCGAATGCGACTCGTCTCCATGTCCTGGCTGGCTCAACACCACCACCGCGGGTATCGAATGGCCATGCATTTGGCCCCAGACGACGCCGCCGGACGCATAGTCTCCAATGAAACCGAGCGGCTACCCAGCGCGATGCGGTTCATGAACCACTCGTGCGAGCTTGCTGCTTGGATTCATAAGACGGCGCACTGGACCGGGCACCGCGTCGTCGCCGTCACGTGTCGCGCTGTCGCCAAAGGTCGACAAGTTCACCGTCGCTTACGGTGAGCAGCTGCGATTTCTTTGCCGATTCTGGAGCGATGTCAATCTGCATCGCGACATACACAAGATTGCGGGCTCGTGAGAGTGGTAGCTGAGAGGGAACAGGATTCCCGCAGGGCACACTTGTGCGAGCAACGAATGAGCATTTGCTTTTGCTGCCTACTCGGAGTGTCTGTGACTTTCTTCCCTATGCCTATCTAGACTCTCACTTCTCAACTTCTCTCTTCCAATTACTCTTCTTCTTTTCACCTGGCCTCGCACAGCGACATGGGGAAGAACAGCGGCTTGGTCAGCTACAAGATGTCGGAGATCATGCAGATGTTGGACATAGTCAGAGACGATCCCCCACACACTTGGTTAGGACCAGTGGGAGCGGGTCGCCCCGAAGTACAACGAGTGTTGGGGTGAAGGTATGTGCGAACGAGACCACGGCAGTCTTCGTCGCAAATTCAAGCACCTGTACACCACACGAAAGCCAACAGGGGACCCCTTCATATCGACAAACATCTACCTGGTCAAAGCTGACGAGTGCCATCGACTTAAGTGCCGGCGTTCTTGAGCGCAAAGACGGCCAAGACTCCTTTGACTATGACGGAGGCTCTGATCTCGGAGCGGGCGAGCGTACTCAAGACACGAGCGAGACATCGCGTGGCATTTCTGACGTGGACGTCGACTCTCAACGAAACGAGGACTCCCAAGTGATCGAGATGGTGACCGGCCTGGCGGCGTTCTCCCCCCTCGCCTCTCCGATCGGATGTCGACTGCACGCGGTACTCCTTTGACTGCCTCGACCACAGACGACTCCGAGGCCGCCCAGTACCCACGAATGCGCCCCACCTTCAATAGACTCAGAGTTGGCGAACTCGAACGCGACACGACTTCGGTGACACCAACGCGTCTATCCCGAGCTTCACGAGGTAGAAGCGCATCCGTGCCGAGAACGGGGCAAGTGGTGCGAAGAAAACCGGTCTTCCGCCGACTCTTCCACCTCATGCTCTCCATTAGAGAAGAATCGGAGCGGACAGCCAAGCTCCGCCGAGAGGAAGAACAAGAGCGGCGCCGCGAATAGAGAGAGGAGCGTCAGCAGGAGGCCCACACCCGGACCCAAGAGCTCCTAATGATCATAAAGGCGATCAAAAAGAAAGCCAAGAGTGACGCGGACCACCAGCCACACGAGTTGCCAGCGATTGTGGTGTGCGACCACAGCATTGGTGGTTGAGCAGATAATGAAGCGGGAGATGCAGAGCTGCGACCTCAAAAGTGAAAAGTGGAACTGAGAGAGAAAGAGAGGGAATACAGCACAGGGTTGTTGCGGTTGCAATCATTCACACAGTGGCGTGTGAGCATCTCTTCTGGCATTGCCTGTGGGCCGAGTGTGGCGCTGTGCGTCTCTGAGCTGACACACGCAAGCATCAGCGCGGCATAAGTTAACGTTCAAAAGGCCCGATACAGACAGCGTAGTGCAGCTTGTGAAGCTCGAACGGATGGTGCAGCTGCTACAGCTCGAAGATCTATCAAAGAGCATGGGTGCTGGTTGGGGAACGCGTAGCAGTGGCCGCTCGCCAGCCTGTCAATGCTTGTCGCAGTGTGTGACTCCTTTGACTGCGTCGTTTCGGAATTGTACACCCCCATACTACAGAATATGCAAAATGAGGGATTTTGACGTCCGAAACGTCAACCTCGACGCTTTGTTGTGACTACCTACAACCCAGAACATGATCAAAGACGGGTTTGACTCTGTCTATCCCTAATACAATGCCGTGCCTGCAGCCCGGGGAGTCTCTGGAATTGGGTAGTTTGGTTCAACTGAGTGCCGTGCCTAGCGCGGGAAGTTCTGGATTTTTAAAATCAAGATTGGTGAAAATGCCGCATGTCACGGAACAATTTAATATTTGGATACCCCAACACACCTGGTTTTTTGCCTGGTATGCATAAATTTTCAAGTATATTCAGGTTTCACCATGTAAAAGATGTGTACCATACAAATTTTGGGAAGTACATGACCTATTTACACTGTATAATCAACAGTAGAATACAACCCAGCCACGACCCCACCCACCATATTGCGCGCCTTGCCACCGTTACTACAGCGTTGATGGAGCGGATTGAAACCCTAACAGCATTGAAGGGGGGTCAATTCTATGCCTCTATTAACTCTCCATGTCTGTCTTTCGCTTCGGGCGAGGAGAGCTGGCTTGAAAGCGAAACCCAGGAGCCATAGTTGAGGATTATTTTGTCCGGAAACAACGCAAAAAAACATGAACCGTTGCCAAATGTTCGTTTTTCATATGTAGTATTCGATTCCATTCATTGATGGATCCCAATGTGTCGAACTTCCAGCACACACTCATTGATATCGTGGTCTGGTGACTTCATCCATCAATTTTCAGCTGCAAGAGTGCTGACATTTTGTGCATGTCGATCGTTGGTCTCCCGTCTGATACACACCACAGAAAGATCTTGTTGATCCAACGCCACGCGACTGTCGAGTTCACGCCAGTTGTCGAGCACATATACAAATGAGCAGTAACGCCTTGTCTGTCCTCAGGTTTTTCTATGTGTTTCAGTGCGACTCGTTCGCGTACGAACCAGCGAGTCTCGAGCCAGAAGTGACGCCGGGCGGTCCGTGCATGTCGCCTAATATCAAGTCGGTCATCAAAGAGATCATTTCGACGTAGCGCGCGTCGACCACGCCAGACGTCGCGCGTTTAAAGGCCTCTGAGCTCAGCGCCGCAGGAAACAAGGCACTGCTGCCCTTCCGGGAAGCTTACAAAAGCTAGTGCAGGGCAAGACGCAGCCGCGCCGACGAGAGATCTTGCAGGTGCATAAGTGTCTTCAGCATCATGTCGCAGCTCAGTCCGAAAGACGCGCAATGATCTGAAGCGATCGATTCAGCGCTGTTCCGCTTATACCTGTTGCCAAAGAAGCACGTAGGGCTGCTCGCGCTGATTGATGAGAGCAGGGTGGCCGAGGTGTGTATGCTCGAGGTCGAATCGTGCGAAGCGCTGATGCTAAAGTACAAGCTGAACTACGAGATTTGCCTGCTTCGCATAATCTCGGAAAAGCGTCGCGACGCAGTCGCACCTGTACTCGTGCATGCACTTGTAGAGTGCAGGCATGCATACCTGGCACGGAATGATGTGGAAGCTGCGATCGCCGTGCTCGTTGCAGAACGAGATGGTCAAGACAAGATCGTCACCGAGCACTCAACCCCGACCACGTACTCGACGACAGCGAAGCGGCCGCCGCGCATCTACCCGGAGCGCAAACTGCCACTACCGCCGAGTGACGTCCGACCACCTTCGTGAATACTAGAGCGAGCGCGGCCACCCTGCGGCAGCGGGTGTCTAGACGAAGACAAGAAATTTGAATGCCGCTTTGTCACACACGCACTTCACACTCTGGATGAAATATACGGACTAAAATCTCACGAATGTCTGGTTGGAGTCGCGGAGTAGTGTTGGACAGTGTTGTTTGTTACACGTAAACTAGGGCGATAGGCTCCGAATAATTAATGGTACCTATGGTACCTGTGAAAACGTATATTTGTCAAGACCAAATAGAAAAAAGCGAATGACGACCATCTGTCCCTCGTGCAACATTTTTCACATGATGTTGTACGAGCAGAAACCGTTTTTAACAGTTTGTACAGATTTAGAAAATTTATAAATGCAATTAAAAACTTAATTTTGTTTTTGAAATGACTTAAATTCGAGTCAATCGGGGTTGAAAAAAATTAAATTTTACAATTTATACGTTTCTACTAGAGACTGGGATCTCTCTGGGCTCCTGGAGTAACTCTGGATTAAAATCCAAAGAATTTGTTTAGGTCCTTTGGTAGAGGACAAAAACAGGTACTCAGCAGAAACTGCGACTGTGCCGCAGCTTGCACCCGCTATTATGGAGTTTACGCGTTGTTGATCGCATTGCGACTGCTGCCGCCTGCTGCGAGAGTATGACTGTTCGATGGGTCTGATACAAGTTAGATAGCGAGCGTTACCTGTCCTGATCCTGCATGCCACGTCAGCTCTCTGTCTCTCG